>CAUYRH010023971.1:0-12599 GCA_963574655.1 Perodicticus potto | reverse complement strand
CAAGCAGAAGAAAGGATTTCTGACACTGAAGACAGAGACTTTGAACACTCCTAAATGCTCAAAGCGATAGAGAAATAGAAGGCAAAAATGGATCATTCTGTCAGAGAGCTCTGTGATAACTCAAAGAAAACCAATATTCGTCTTATAGGAATACCTGAAAGTGACGAACTGGCTCAAATGACACAGAGTCCCTTCTTCTTGAGATTATGAAAGAGAATTTTCCAGACATACCTAGAGACTCTGAAATTCAAATAGCAGATAGTTTGAGAACCCCAGCATGACTTAACTCAAATAAGACACAATTATGATTTAATAAAAATTAAAAAAAAAAGTACTGAAGTTTTGGTTCTATGAATTGGATTCTCTCTATAAAAGGAAGATGTACGTTGGCTTTTGGGGTTAGTAGGCTATCTCCTCCAGAAAGAGAAATGTGGGCTGAAAATCTCTCTTGCAAATCACATACCAATGATTCCAAGCTGTGAATAGGAAGGAGTTCATTTCAAGAACAATATAACGGAACTGCAAGATCAAAATTATTCACAATTCTTCCATTTAATAAAATCAATTGTCATTAACTCAACTTATATTCCAGTTATTTTTAAAATGTTCATTAGAATTTTATAGGGTCAAAATAACCTTATTGGAGATAGACTTGTATACTATTCACTTGCACTTAGCATTGTCCAATACTTACTATCCCCCCATGTGCTTCTCACCATTTCTCCAAGCTGAATCCCAGCCTTAGATAATCTATGGTAATAGCCTGATGGAATTCATTTTTTTCCATGTTACACAACTCCAATTGTACATATAAAGATTCATTTATTCATGTCATACTTTTTAAATTAAGATTAGAGGCATTCTAATACTTTTTTCATAATTTGATTTTTCTTAATTGGCATTACACCATGGCAATCCCTGCAGGTCTTTATAATAGCTGCTGAATAGTTATGCTAGTCAATTAGGTGGTCTCTAGAAGAAAAAAAAACACAAATTCATATTTTTCTGTATAAATGCTATTTTTTGGTGTATATATTGTAGTAACATAAAGGATATATTTATTTATTACCTTGGTAGATATTATTATCAATGTTTATCTCCCAAATGGACTAAAGGAATTCTACCCTTGTCAAAACTGGGTTTTAACATGTGTATGTGTTCCAACATGACAAATGAAGTTAATATATCATTCTTACTTTCATTTTTATTTTTCTGATATTGTGTGCTTGGTTACTTTTGGTCCTTTATAAGTTGCCTCTTTATATCTTTTGCCCATTTTGATATTGCAGGGTTGTTTTTTCTTATCAATATGAAAAAACTATTTGATTATTTTATTCATCGATTCTTAGATGATTGGATGTATTACAGATATTTCCTTCTGTTTATCATTTGCTTATGATGTCTTTTGCAGAGAAATACATACAATATTTATTCAGTTATAGTTATATAATTTCTTCTATAATTCTGATTTATAATTTTTGAAATGTTATATTAGTGTTTAGAGGATTAATTAAGTATTTATTATAATATGCAGGAAAGTACAGAGTACTATTATGATGAGAATAGTAACTACATATAAAGATACCACCTCACCCAAAAGTTAATATTTTGTTGCATCATGTTTCATGTAAATATATTAAAATAAACATACTCGTATAACTATAGGCATTTTACATGCATATCTGTTTTGAAAAAAGTGAAATTAGACTTCATATTTGGTATACATGTACATGCATTTTATTATTTTAAAGTGATATGATCCTTTATCCATGTCATTAAATATTTACCAGTGCAATCCATTACTATGTTATTTGCTCTTATGAATATTATATCAACCACTTAAAACAAAAAATTGATGTACATGAAGGTTTTTAATAAGCTGTCATTTTAAAAATATGCAACTGTTAGGGCAGTGCCTGTGGCTCAGGGAGTTTTGCACTGGCACCATATGCTGAGGGTGGTGGGTTCAAGTCCCGGCCCCAGCCAAATTCCAACAATAACAAAAAAATTATGCAACTAATATACATTAAGCAAAAAGTTTTCTGCATACTCATGTTTATCTTCTTAGGTTGAAATTTTAGAAAAAGTGATTGTTGTATTAACGTTCAGAAGCAATTTTAAAGATTCTAATACTTAATGAAATATGACCTTCAAAAAGGTTTAGTGATATATGAATTATGTGTACAATAAAGTAGCAATGGATAGTACACCCTTGAACTGATGTATTCATTAGTACTGGCTCAAAACAATATTATCTTATTAATCTGGCAATAAGCAAAATGTCAAGTGAATCTTGAAGTTTAGCATTCAGAATTGTTCTTGTTTTATAAAAAATTTAATTAAGGAAAAGAGCACAAAGAAAACACTGACGATGTCACTGCTGCTGTTGTGGTTGATGTTAATGTTCAGGTTAGAAAGGAAGGAAAAAAAGAAATAAAACCATGCTAAGTATCTCATTACTATAAACCTTCTTGTTGTCTTTCTTTTCTTAAAGAAGAATTAGAATTCAAACACTTTTTAAAATATTCAAGGGAAGAAAAGAGCAGATTAAAAATACAGTATGTAAATCTCAAGGCACTTGGGGAAAATATAATTTTTAAAATGCTGATAACTCTAGCAAAAGCCATAAAGGAAAAACAAACAAACAAACAAAAAACAGTATCATGACCAGGAAACGGAGCATGTAAAATAAGATTCCAGAGTAAGGACAAAATGAATTCATAAATATGAATATGTAACCTTCCTTATTTTAAAAAAATCTTCATAATTTTTCTAAAATATATCCAGCTGTAGTTTTCTTTTTATTCCTTGCTTCTCAATTTCCATATAAAACATTTTCAAAAATGTGAAACAGGTTGATAAAAATATCTCCGATTGTATCTGAAGCCCGCACACTGTACCCCATGATTGAATTATTGTACACAGCTATGATTCAATAAAAAAAAAAAAAAGAAAGAAAAAAAATGTGAAACTTTAAATTGATTCCATTTTTTAAATTTTTACTTGCTATGGGTACATATTTGTGATATTTTAATACAAGCATACATGTGTAGCAATCAGAGTTACTGAGATATCCACTACCTCAAAAATTTTTCATTTCTTTGTGTTAGAAACAGTCCAAATTTACTCCTCTATTTTTAAATATTCATTAAATTAGTATTACCTATAGTAATCTTATTAAATTATTATTAACTATAGTCACCTTATTGTGCTATGAAACACTAGATCATGTTCATTCTAACTATATTTTTCTACCCATTTGTGTATACCCTTCTTTGTCCCCATTCCTCCATTACCATTTTTAGCCTCCAGTAACCATTTTTCTACTCTCTACTTTTATGAGATCTAGTTTTTATTTTTTCATTATTAAATCACAGCTGTGTACATTAATGTAATCATGGGGTACAATGTGCTGGTTTTATATACAATTTGAAATATTTTCATCAAACTGGTTAACATAGACTTCATGGCATTTTCTTAGGTATTATGTTAAGACATTTATATTCTACATTTAGTAAGTTTCTCCTGTACCCTTCTAAGGGGATCTAGTTTTTAATATCCACATGTAAGTAAAAATGTGAGATACATCTTTCTATGCCTAGCTTATTTCACTTAATACGATGTCTTCCAGTTTCATACAAGTTGTTGAACATGACAAAATTTCAGTCCTGGTTTTTTGGCTGAGTAAGTTTCCATTATGTATATATGCCACATTTTCTTTTCTCATTCATCAGTTTACATCGGACCTTTAGGTTGATTCCACATCCTGTCTATTGCAAATAGTACTGCCATAAATATATGAGTTCATTTATCCCCTTGAAATACTGATTTCCTTTCTTTTGGATATGCACCCATCCATATCAGTGAGAACACGGAGAAAGGAAGGCACTCTTCCACTGTTGGTGGGAATGTCAATGAGCCACTATGGAGAACAATATGAAGATTCCTGAAAGAACTAAAAATAGAATTACCATACTTTTCTTTTCTTTTTTTAGAGACAGAGTCTTACTTTATAGCTTTTGGTAGAGTGCTGTGGCATCACAACTCACAGCAGCCTCCAGCTCTTGGGCTTAGGCAATTCTCTTGCCTCAGCTTCCCAAGTAGGTGGGACTACAGGCGCCCGTCACAGTGCCCTGCTATTTTTTGTTGCAGTTTGGCCAGGGTTGGATTCAAACCTACACCCTTGATATATGGGGCCGGTGCCCTACCGACTGAGCCATGGGCACCACCCCTCCATACTTTTTAAATTGGGAACAAAAAGGAGTGGAGAAAAAGGGAGGGAGAATAGAGGTAAAGTGAAACTAGAAAAGAGGAGAAAGAGTATTCTGTTTGCTCTGGGGTGGTGAAAGGAATAGGGCAATAGACTTCCAGCTGCTTATAACTGGAGATTTAAAGCAATGGGCATAAAGTGGAGAGTAGATGAAGAATGAAGTGGCTTCCTGATACATTCAGTGATCTGAAGATTGCTCAATTTTCTTTCCAAAAAGCAGACTGAGGCAATATATCTCTTAGGGTCTCTTTCTATCATCACTCTTTAGATTGGTAGAACTGCCTTCAAAGTCAGTTTCAAGAGACCTTGGTAAATTATGTTTTATAGACCCATAGCTCTTTAACCTTTTTTTTCTTTTTTTTTGGTCTTTCTTACGAGTGGGGGGAAAAGATGGATTCAATAAAATGTGACTGTCATCTATTTTTCTCAAGAAAATTATGACAAGAATTGTGTATATTTTTCTCAGAAAGATAAATTTAAATCATTACAATAAATGGAGCATGCAGGACTTACAAAGATCCAGTGAGAAGCCTTGGTACAAAAATCTTATTAGTTTGCTTTTATTTCCCATATTGAAGGATGTGGAGATTCCTGACTATTAAACTCGCTTGAATTATGTAATGAAAGTATAAGACACTTTCTAGCACAGGATATACAATATTTAGAACATTCACTTCTTTTGAGCAGGTCATTCATTTGTAGGCAAAATCCTTTCTCCACTGCTTCATAAATTGTGAAGGATCCAGTTAACAAAGAGTCTTGAAAGACTCTATTGCATAAAAACATGTCAAAACCGATATGACACTATATGATTAGCATAGTGTTTTAAGAAAAAAAAAATAGCGATAGAAAAATTTTGTCTCATCTTTACATATATGTTGTTTCTCTAGGGATGACCTAGAGAAAGAATTGAATGTTGACTTTGGCATCAACTTACACAAGATGGTGGGAATGATATGGAATAAGAAGTTCCAATATTCAGGACCTCATCAGACTTAGTTGCTTTATTGGCACTAGACGTCAGTCAATCCAAAATGAAATAAAGGAAGAGAAGAACAAATGGAGTGAAGAAAATGTAAGAATTTCCTCTAGTGTTTATTTATCTACCCATTCTATTGGTCCTGGGAAACACAGGAGTTGTCCCTCCTGACATCTAGGGAAAGCTGTAGAAAGATCTCCACAAATGTCTGGTCAAGAAAATGTCCTTGGTAATTCTCCATTCATTAGCTGCACATATATTTTGATGGAAGAGATGACACAATGGGGATGAAGGAATTTGTGCTTTCCTTCCTCAGTTTTGTTACAGAGAATTCTTGAGGTTGGCTTCAGAATTTAGAGATCATCTAGGTAGCATGCAAAAGTAAATCAAATAATCTGAGGGTAGGAGACAAGTTTTCTGAATTTGTTACAGAAAACAGAAACTGGAATGAAGAAGGTTATGGGGCATATGGGCCACGTAGTTGGTAATCAAAAAGGTGACTACTCACAGTTTCGATTAATAGAGAGACTCCTATACACTTTGACTTTGAAATGATACAAAATATTGGTTCAGAAAGAAAATAAAAGGTAAACTACAATATTTTAGATGTGTGTTAGATGCAAAAGGGTTAGTGCATAAAACTGAAAAATAAAATAAAATAAATTAAAATAAAATAAAAATGTTTTGGCTGTTCAGAATCTTCTTCTCTCTATAGAAATAGCTAATGAAAAGAGCTAAGTACAATAAAAGTTAAAATTCTGTGCTTACACACATCTTATGTTATCACTTTCAACCATGAGTAATTCTGTTTAATATGTGTGAGTTAATCTTTCTGTTTTTATCGATAAGGATGTGTAGTTTCTAACAAAGGGTAGGGACCTTGAAACTGTGAGTTGAAAAAAAGCATACACTAATTAAGTAAAAATTAGTGCTCTGACGCTCACAATCTCAAGAATTATTGTCTACGTGGAAAAGTCACCTTCTAAACATATAATTAAAAATAATTAATTCCAACATGAAACTTTCATTGATAAAAGAGTAGGAGAAGTTTTTTAAAACTTTATTTTAAAGGCTGAATGTGTGATTTTCCAGTAGTTAAGTGTTTGTATGAAAGAAAACTATTTTAATATTTATGGATTCCAAGATGGATTCCAACCTAGTAATACCAAACTGCTGCTAAGAAATAAACTGGATTTAACATTAAAGCATAACTGTTTTATTTTTTAAAAGTAACATTCACTTTTTGAGGTCCCAACTGGAAATTGGTGGCATGCCAAAACATTAGATAAATTGTAATTTTATTCAAGCCTCAATGAAATTGTAATTATCATCTCACTAATTGAAAATAAATTTAGTCAATTCATTTTTCTCCAGGATTTCCTGTCCTCTTTTAATTCAGAGGTTCCAACCTTTAGAAGTCTTAGAGTTAAATGGCATATTAGTTAGGGTAGAAATTGAGATGAGACAGATACGATCCTCTATATGTCTGTAGTGGTTGTTAATTGTTTTCCTGCCATTTGAGATGGAACCGTTGATGTCCCTCATCTTGAGTCTGAGGTCTGAGCCTTCTCATCTTTTTTTCTCAGCCTGTCCAATCCCGTTAAGATTGAGCTCTATATCTTTAGCACCTTTGTTTATTAGAATCATTATAGATTACTTCATTTACCCACAAAACTGTGCATAATCAGATCAAATTACAGAAATCCTGATGTTTTGTATTTGAACCAAGGAAAGACTAAGATAAAAGTTTTATAAAATATTTTCTGAACTCAAACTAATTGCAATAAAATTCATGTTTTACTATTTGTAAAAAATTATAAAATTAATAATTAACAGACTATAATAGATGTTTGAAATTATAAGTTTAAAGTAATGAGAGCTAAAATGACTCTTTCAGGTCAAAATAGTTATAAATCAGTCATGATGTGACCACTGAATTTATTGATACAAAAATTGAGTTCAATGAGAAAAATGACCACTAAGAATAAAAGTATAGGCATATTTAATAATCTACCCTATGACAAGTATTAAAATTAATGAAGAATGAAGAAATGATTTAATAATGTGTTAAATTTGAATCCCAAACCACATATCAAGCACATGATGAATACATTATTCAAATATAAAATGTCTAAAAATATATAAATTTAATATCAAAACAAGAATAATATTCTGATTCTAAAAATACAGGAAGACGTTCTATAAAACATTAATGGACTTAGTTTAAGTATGAGTTTAAGCAAATCATTAAATTTCTTGAAGAGGGTTAAGAGTGAGGATGAAATTTGTAATATGGGATGTGCAATCGTTGCTAAGATAGTGGCAGATTTAATGAACCAAATTTAGTTCAAAAGACAAAGATGAGAAATGAGTGACAATTTAGTGAAATAATATGCTTCTTTAATAAGCCCCCCCAAATGTGCTAGTTTGTAATTAATCGGGCCTGAGTCAGATTAGTTAGGTAGGGATTTACAGCCTTAACATGCCTCTTTCAAGAATGGGTAAGTGAAAGGATAGAGTAATTAACCTACTTAGTAAATTCATGTAACTAGTCATGGAAGAACTTTTGAAGTTTTGAAACTAACATGCCCTAATTTGACAGTAGTTTCTTTTTCTTTTTTCCCTTCTGTGTGATGTGCCATGTTGGCAAAAATGATGGAGACATTTCAATATACCCAGGGACCTGGGAGCAAATTAAAATATTTTCTAAATGTCCATTTATTTTCTACTCTAATCAATTCTACATGACGTTTGAATATTACTTTAAGATTTTGTTTTGCTTTTGCTTTCATTTTTTAAAGCATTTTATTTTTAGCTTTTAACATACACAAGTTATCTTTCATTTTAGGGAAAAATCTCATGAAAAGTGTCATCTGCTAAACACCCCCATATTTTTGTAGATAAAGGCAAAGAAAGTATTTTGTCACAATGATGATAAAATGTCTTGATATTATACTAACTTCATCAGTGCTTTCAGGAGAATCCATGGGGAATATATTTGGATAAAACTTGAGATCCTTATTTTCAGATGTATTGTATATTAAAACTAGAGAAGATAATATCACTAAAGTACAGGCCATAAAGCAGATGCTTAAAGAAAAACAAGACTTAGGTCATGTTTATCCAAATGTGGTCCATAAATCATCCACTTAAAAATCACTTTTGGCTGACCAAAGACAACAGCTGCTGAAATGTCTCAGTAAAAAGGAGATGTTTTAGATAAAAGAGAAAAAATTAACATAGATTGTGACTAGGTCTGAGAGTAGGGTGGCAGAACATTCAGGAGACTTAATGAGAAGTTATGGAGCAGAACAGAAAGGAGCAACGTTCTGGCAGTGATCATGCCCTGAGAGGCCTGGACTCCAGCGAGAAGGTGGGTGGAGCAATTTGTTTCTCCACCCCTCAACATCTTTGATAGGGAGAGGGCTCCCCAGTCATTGGAGAGACTTTCTGTCCACATCAGACCAGAGGCCATTGACACCAGTGACCTTGGAGCTTCTTGTGGACAAAGCACCAGGCTCCTAGCACCTCTGGGGCACCTGTCTTCTCCATAGATTTGAGCCAGGATGACAGAGGCCATACTGCTTCTCTATTCAACCAGGTGCCTTTGTCCTCCCCAGGTAATGTGAACTCTTCAGGTTTTATTTTTCTTATCCCTATACAAACATTTCCTAGTTCTGGCAAGGTTGCAGGAGCCACAGGGGTTCATTGGGTCCAGGATGATCTACAGGATTCTAGATCCTGGACATTCGGAACAGACAACCACCCAGAGTCAGGGACAGACATGACTAGAGTGGTAGCTTTCTTCTCCTCTTCCCTCTCCCACCTGCAGCCTTCAAGAAAGACAATTGAGTCATCACACCTAGACTTCCACCATGAGGGGGCTTCAGGACGTTTCCTCTTGGAGTCCTGAAGCAGAGAAAGTGTTGCTTGGATTGTGGGTTCCCTGCATGCCAGCCCTCCCTGGTGCTGCTTGCCCAGTGACTTCATCAGAACAGGACATGCTAGGAGGAGGAGGGACATATGATCTGCTTGAGCATACTGTGAGCAGCTCTCAAGACCAGTGCACTTCTCCCTGATATGGTCAGGTTGATGTCTGGGGACATGAGGATGGGCCCACAGGCCAGATCCCATACCCTCAGGTCTTGAATGCATTCCTTGGGGTCACAGAGGGAGGAACTGTGAACTAGTCTGGGAATGTGAGTATTTCTGAATGGTCAGATCATGGGGGTACAGTGTGGGTCCTAACTGCTGTGTGCTCTCAGGGCACTTCTCCCTCCACAGGAGGGATGTCTGTCAGCTCAGGGTGGGATCCTGGGCAGGGAACCTTCCAGCCAGCAACACAGTCATGGGAGACCTCTGTTTGTTTGAGGTCCTGCCTTCTGGCAGATGCTAGGGTGAACCATGGAGCAGGGGAAGGCAGAGAGGAGTGATGACCACTCCACATTGCCAATTTGTGAATCTCAGACAGTCCCACCTCCACACAAGCAGATTTTCTGGCTAAGTAGGGCCCCTTCAGCCCCTTGCTGGCAGCTTCATGGAGAAACTGGGAGCAGATCTTTTACCACTGCTAAAACCCATACCTTATCAGCTTTTATGGAGCCTCAGGACAAACTCACCCAACAATCCCACCTAGCCTTATGCTCCCCAACAAGGCAGAAAATAAGGACACACCTGGAGGTCCCAGGGCCCCACCCAACAATGGGACATTCAAATGTTTCTCTGAGGGACTAGACCCAGATGTAGGACCCAAAAACAGCATTAGAGCTTGCTCCTTCTGATAAGCACCATCTACTGACAAGGAGGTCAATTTGCACACACTTTCCCACATTTACTGACTTAATCATACAGGATGTAGTTGGTTCTCACTCACAAGCACCCCTACTGTCTTAGAGATTAAATTGGGCATACCATTATCTAAACAGAAAAAAATCTAAAAAATGAAAAGCAACAGCTACTCCTCATAAGAAGGACTCTAAAAGTGTGAAGAATCAAAGTGAAAGGACACACCCTAAGGAGAATACCAACTCCCTAGCAGTGGATACCAACCACATCTAGAATGTTGAAATGAAAAATAAAGAATTCAAAATATAGGTTTTAGGTAACTTTAATGAAATACAAGAGAAAATGCAATACCACACAGAAAGAAACAACAAAAAAATGAGAAAAATGAATGAGAAAAATCACTAAACAAATCAAATTATTGAAAAAATAGAACTTCTAAAAATGAAAAATTCATTCAAGGAAATACTGAAAACAGTGGAAATTCTTCAGAAAAAACAAGAAAGGGCAGAAAAAGAATCTCAGAGCAAGAAGACAACACCTTCAAATTAAATAAGTCAGTCAAAGACAAAGAACATCAAATTAAGTTGAACGAACAGAGCCTGCAAGAAATACTGGATCATGTACACATGCCACACATAAGAATTGTACGCATCATTGAGGGTGACGAAGAAAACATATAAGGGTTTGAAAACCTATCTGAGGGAATAATTGATGAAAACTTCCCCAGTGGTACTAGAAATTTAGATATCCAATTACTAGGAGCTCAATCAACACCTGGGAGATCCACTGCCAAACAGGAAATTATTAGCACACCTAGTTATCAGATAGCCACAGTTAACATGAAAAAGGAATACCTGCAAGTTGTAAGGTGAAAACAGCAGGTAACTTACAGTGGGAAACCCATCTGTCCAGCTAACTGCAGACTTCTCAACTGAGACTTAACTAGACTGTAGGGATTGAGGCCGCATCTTCAGTCATCTCAAACAGAATAATGGTCAGCTTAGAATTTTGTATCCTTAAAAACCATGTTTCTTGTATGAGGGGGAAATAACGACATTTTCAGACAAGCTAACACTGAGATAATTTCTCAAGATCAGACCTTCCCTGCAGGAAGTACTCAGATCTGTATTATACATCAAATGGTACAATGGAATCCCACCAGTGATGGGTTTTCAATACCCAAATACCTATCACCAAAAGCTAAAGCTCAGAGCTCATATAAAATGATGACTCAAGAGATAAAACAAAGTAGTAAGGTTCTACCAAATAGGATGAACAAAAATAAAAGGGAAAAAATCACTTTACTGCTTATGAAAATGCCGCACCTGACACATTCCAGCTAAATCAGAATCTGTTACCTTCAGGATACTACATTTACTACATTTAGAAAAATCAAAACAAATCAAAAACAAAACATCTTCATTTGATTCTTTCATACACTAAAATGTGAGAAACACTCAGTTATAGAATTGGTAAAGTAAGAGTAAACTTAAGTGAGGAACTTAAAAGAAGAACTAAGAGAATTGGTAGAAAAACAAAAAACAAAAGTCAATCAGAAGAGATTCATTTCTCTAGTTAAAACAAAAAATGAAAAACAGTAGAAATTACGAATGGAATGAAATATTGAACTTATGCTCTTATACTAATATTCATAAAACCTCAAATACTATTGAAAGAATAGTAAGTTGTTTTGGGATAGTATATTATGAACTCAGAGACACAATACTTTCCAACTTTACTGAAATCATGTTCTAATGTAGAAAATCGTCCATAGTTATTTTCAGAATGCAAAAAATAACAGTAAGAGCAATTTGGAGATTAATTAATAGTGCGATTTTTTTCCTAAATAATCATAACACACTCTATTAGGTTATGGAACAATTGACCACAAAGTAGAAAAGGAAATGTAGTTTCCTGGTGAACTGGAGACTTCTTCTGTAAGTCCTCAAAGGCTGAGTGAGTAACTCGTATCTTTACATAATCAAGATGAAAACATTTGCACCACAGAAATCGTAAAATGTACAAATAAGCTTCTCCCTAACACCATGATGCCTGAAATGTCAAAAATCATTGCCAAAAGATGAAGAGTAATGGAAAGATATTCTGGAGAGAATCTTTAAAGTTCTAGACAAGCCAGAATGGTTTTCTTAGGAGAAAAAAATAAAGTCAACAACCAAAGCAAATAGACAACCTACCCAATGGGAAAGGATATTTGTATATTTTGAATCAGACAAAAGCTTGATAACTAGGATCTATAGAAAACTCAAATTAATCCACATGAAAAAAGCCAACAATCCCTTATATCAATGGGCAAGAGACATGGATAGAACCTTCCATAAAGAAGACAGATGAATGGCTAACAAACATAGGAAAAAATGCTCATCATCCCTAATTATTAGAGAAATGCAAATCAAAATTACCCTTAGATACCATCTAACTCCAGTGAAAATGGCCCACATCACAAAATCTCAAAACTGCAGATGCTGGCGTGGATGTGGAGAGAAGGGAACACTTTTACACTGCTGGTGGGACTGCAAACTGATACAACCTTTTTGGAAGGAAGTA
>CAUYRH010023970.1:0-42371 GCA_963574655.1 Perodicticus potto | reverse complement strand
TCTATTTTTAGATCTCTGAGTATTCTCCAAACGTCTTTCCAAAATGGATGTATTAGTTTGCATTCCCACCAGCAATGTAGAAGTGTTCCCTTTTCTCCACATCCACGCCAACATCTCTGGTTTTGGGATTTCATCATGTGGGCTGTTCTTACTGGTGTTAGATGATATCTCAAGGTAGTTTTGATTTGCATTTCTCTGATGATTAAGGATAATGAGCATTTCTTCATGTGTCTGAAGGCCGTGCGCCTGTCTTCTTTAGTGAAGTTTCTTTTCAGATCTTTTGCCCATCCTGAGATGAGCAATATACTATTTTAATGCAATCCCTATTAAAGCTCCACTGTCATACTTTAAGATCTCGAAAAAATAATACTTTGTTTTATATGGAATCAGAAAAAATCTCAAATAGTCAAGACGTTACTCAGAAATAAAAGCAAAGCAGAAAGAATTACGCTACCAGACCTCAGACTGTACTATAAATTGATAGTGATCAAAACAACATGGTACTGGCACAAAAACAGACAGGTAGATGTATGGAACAGGGAACCAAGAGATGAACCCATCTACTTACTGTCATTTGATCTATGATAAGCCAATTAAAAACATTCAGTGGGGAAAAGATTCCCTATTTAACAAATGGTGCTGGATGATCTGGCTGGTGACCTTTAGAAGACTGAAACTGGACCCACATCTTTCACCATTAACTAAGATAGACTCTCATGGGATTAAAGATTTAAACTTAAGACATGAAACTATAAAAATACTATGGGCAGCCCCTGTGGCTCAGGGAGTAGGGTGCTGGCCCCATATGCCAGAGGTGGTAGGTTCAAACCCAGCCCCAGCCTAAAAAAATAAAAATAAATAAATAAGTAAATAGATAAATAAAAATACTAGAAGAAAGTGCAGGGAAAACTCTTGAAGAAATCTTCCTAGGTGAATATTTTATAAAGGAGACCCCCCTGGCAATTGAAGCACCATCAAAAATACACTACTGTGACCTGATCAAACTAAAAACCTTCTGCACAGTCAAGAACACAGTAAGTAAAGCATGTAGACAGCCCTCAGATGGGAGAAAATATTTGCAAGCTATGTCTCTGACAAAGGTTTAATAACTGGAATCCACAGAGAACTCAAACGTATTAGCAAGGAAAGAACAAGTGGGGTGGCAAGGGACTTGAAGAGAACTTCTCTGAAGAAGACAGGAGCACAGCCTACAGACATATGAAAAAATCCTCATAATTCTTAATCATCAGAGAAATTCAAATCAAATTTTTGAGATATCATCTAACTCCAGTAAGATTAGCCCACCTCACAAAATCCCAAAACAAGAGATGTTGGCGTGGATGTGGAGAACAGGGAACACTTCTCCACTTCTGGTGGGAATGTAAAGTAATATGTTACTTTTGTAAAGATGTTTGGAGAAGACTTAGGGATCTAAAAATAGACCTGCCATTTCATCCTACAATTCCTCTACTAGGTCTATATCCACAAGACCAAAAATCACATTATGACAAAGATATTTGTACCAGAATGTTTATTGCAACCCAATTCATAAATGCTAAGTCATGGAAGAAGCCCAAGTCCCTATCAACCCATGAATGGATTAGTAAATTGTGGTACATGTACACCATGGAATATTATGGAGCCTTAAAAAAGATGGAGACTTTGCCTCTTTCATGTTTACATGGATGGAGCTGGAACATATTCTTCTTAGCAAAGTATCTCAAGAATGGAAGAAAAAGTATCCAATGTACTCAGCCCTACTGTGAAACCAATTTATAGCTTTCATATGAAGGCTATAACACAATTATACCCCAAGAATAAGGGGAAGGGGGAGAGTGAGGGGAGGGGGGATGGGTGGAGGGAGGATAATTAGTGGGACCACACCTATGGTGCATCTTACAAGGATACGTGTGAAATTTATTAAATGTAGAATATAAATGTCTTAACACAATATATAAGATAATGCCATGAAGGCTATATTAACCAGTTTGATGAAAATATTTCAAATTGTATATAAAACCAGCACATTGTACCCCATGATTGCATTAATGTACATAGCTGTGATTTAATTAAAAAAAAAAAAGAAAGAAAGAAAATGAGTAAAGTTACTCTAAATATTTTGATGCTCTGTCCTTTTCCATATTTATTATGATATGAAAAGACTCATGATCAAACGTTGCTTGTCACTGTTATCACATAGCTATTTAATGATGACCAGGAACATCAGCTCTGAAATTCTGTATGAGTAGAGAAGCCATTCCTCTTGCCAAAATGAACTAAAATCCATGTCTAAGTCATCTGTAATAATTTTATATAACATTTATATTTTTTGCAAAAAACTTGAAGATATAATGCCAGAGACATAGGTAACGTTACAGTTTAGTGAATTGAATTATTAACCTAGTCATCACTTGATGATGTCTGTGGTATTTTTGATGGTATTTCCTGAGACTAAGCTTAAGTCCATTTAGTGCTGATATAACAGAATACGTGAGACTGGGTAATTTACAAAGAAAAGAGGTTTATTTTATAAAAGCTCTAAGTTATGCAGACTGGGAAATTCAAATGCATTCCTCTGGCTTCTAGTCAGAGCTTTCATGCAGAGTCATAAAATTGTAGAGAAGGTCTACTTAAGGGGAAGTGGACACATGTGAAGAGAAAGAACCCCAGAGGCATCTGGGATTTATAACAACCCACTCTCAAGGGAACTAATTCTTTCCCAGAGAACTAATGTAGTCTCACTAGAGCAAGAACTCACTCACCAAACCATTTCTGAAGGATCTGCTCTCATGACCCAGACACTTCAGCCAGTCCCCACCTTCTAATACCACCATATTGGGAACCAAATTTCAACATGCATTTTTGAAGGGACAAACTCAATCCATACCACCAAGATAGACATCAGAGACTGTAGGTGATCAAATTCTCCAAGATAAAGGTCATGACAGCTGTGGCTAGTTACATCCATCTAGCCAATTCTCAGATGGTGGGGGACATATCCAGTTCCTAGATAGCATAATATCACTGAAGAATTTGGTAATGCATGAGGGATTATACCAAAAACACAACCATGAAAGAAAGTCACCAAGAGGTTACATTTGACTTTAGCAAGTAAATGAATAACAGAACAGTCAATTTGTCAAATGTGCAAAAAATTGCCCAAGTTGCCACTATGGCAATTTAGAGATGTTCACGGAAGTAAGAATCCCTTTTTTACGCTTGTTTCAAAGTTGGTTCCAAGACCCTTACCCTGCATGTAGTTTAAATGTACGCAGCTGAATGAAGCCATCTTTGATAGATTGCGCAGAGGAGACAACGTGATCTGTCTGTGCACTTCTGAAATACACCCGATTTTGGCAGTGAACAACTAGAGGCCAAGAAGAAGAAACCTGGGCAAACAATAAAGAATCTTTTTCAAAGTTTGTTATTTATTCCTTCAATTTGTCTTTCACTTCTTCACTAAATATTTACTGAGTATATACTATGTGCCCAATTTTGTTCCTGGCACTAGAGATAAAACAGTGAAAAGTGAAGGCAAAGCTCTTGAGATACTTTATTGTAGCCAAAGCTAGGAAAGAATAGATAAGTAAACAAATAAATCCAAGCTGATTCAGATAGTGAAGAGCATTTTAAAGAAAATAAAACAGGAAAGGACTCATCGATGCAGATTAGATTGAGTGGTCAGATGAAGCCAGTCTGAGGGTGCTATTTAGCAGACACCTGTGTGACATAGTAAGGAGGACGCTATGCAAAGATCTGGAGGCAGTGGATTCCAGATAGAAAAAGGAAGGAAAAACAGCAAATATGGTAAGCTCCTACAGATTTATAACATAAAGTAAAAGAAACGGGCTGACATGGTCATAACTATAGTCTATTGCAGTATGGCATAACCGCCCAGGGACAGCATTACATAGACCTTCTAGGCTGTGGCAGAATTACAAGTTGTATTGGAAGTAAAATGAAACTCACTGGAGAGTTTTAAGCAAAAGTATGACAAGATCTGGTCATGTTTTCAAAAGATCACTCAGTTATTGTTTGGGGTTGTAGGGGATAGAATCAAGGAGACAAACAGGAAGCTTTTGTAGTAGCTCAGGTGAGAGATGATAACGGCTCAGACTAAAGCTGCAGAACTGGAGAAGGGAGAGTGGTGGAGGAGCTGGGGATATGTGTGACCACTATGGAGGTAGAGAAAATACGTCTTGCAAATTAATTGGATGTGGGAATGAAACAAAGAGACAGAACAGGGATGACTTCTAAATTTCTGGATGGAGTAACTGTGTAGAACAATTTGAAGAGGAACAGGTTTGGAGGGGGTGGATATCCGGAGTTCTGCTTCTGAGATGCCTGTTAAACACCATAATAATAGGAGCTACCTTGTAGGGTTGTTGTGAACAAAGAATAATACACAAAAAGAATTTAGATCAGTACCTGGCTTGTAGAGACTGTTCAATAAATATCAACGGCTGTAAGTATTCTTAGAAGGGGATGAAAAGGGAGCTCTGTGACAGGCCAGGACTGCTGACATAAATCTGGGAATTATGTAAGATTCAGAGCTGCTCAAACCATTGTTGAAGGAATTTAATCATTTTTATCCATTGGACCAAAGCTGCAGTGGACTGAATGTGCGTCTCTCCAAAACTCCTATGCTGACGTGATGGTATTAAGAGGTAGAACTTTTGGAAGGCGATTAGACGGCAAGGGCGGAGGCCTCGTGAATGAGATTAGTATCTGTATAAAAGAGTGCAGAGAACTCCCTTGTTCACTTCCACCACATAAAGACATGGCGAGAATTCGCGAGCCAGGAACTGGGACATGGAATCTGTCTATATCTTCATCGTGGACTTCCCAGTTTCCAGGACTGTGAGAAATAAGTTTTCCTTGTTTATAAACCACCCACAGTCTATGGTATTTTGTTACAACAGTCTAAACAGAAGAAAACAAATATTTTTGTTAAATCCAACAAAAGTGAGAACGCTTTGCAGAGCTCAAAGCCATGGATGGGGATGGCTAAAGAACTAAAGAACGGAGGCCCTGGAAGAAGCGCTGGGACAGCCCCAGCACAGGTGCATGTGTGAAGGGTGGGGCTGAGGTGCCCAGTGAGCTGAAATAACATCAGCATCTATACAATGGGAAACCACATTTGCGCACTAGCATTGGGAATCAGTTTTAGTCAGACAAAAGAAAAATGCCTAATCACTTCTGCAGGAACTCACTCACTCCTTTTCCCACAGATGTGGTATCTGAAGAGCAAGACACTGCTTCCCTGCTTCGCCCTCACAAACACTTCAATCTAATCATCAGAGAGGCAATCTAGCGCTCAAGATGCTTTAAGTAGCAGGAGTTCCTTCACTCCCAAGCTGGGCACGCTTGGGCAAGTAGAACAATTAGCAGACACGATAGCTACCAAGCTGTCCCCTAAGGATGCTCTAGGCCCTAAGCATCCACACCTCAGTTAGCAAGTCACTACTCTTGCCTTGTCATCGGCTTCTCTCCTGAAAACTCTGCTGTCAGCCAATTCTTAGGGAAAAGGGTGGTACTTCTGGGAGAGGAAGTCAGTAAAGAGAAGGATTCTTCATGAAGTCCTTTTGCAAGCAAAACTTGCTTAACTTCTCACTTTCTTGGACCCGCTAGCAGGGAATGCTTCCGCCGGGAAGCTGCGGCTGCAGCGCTGTGTCCCGCCTTACAGACATGCTCCTGGTAGCAAGCCGGCCCAGGCCCAGGACAACTTAACATGGGCTGCAGGTGAACGTGAAGTTGAAGGCGCCCAAGCGGAAAGCCGCTCCGGCCAAGGACAGCCCTCTGGTCTCCAGAGCTCCAGCGAAGGTCGCCAGACCCGGGAGCCGGGGCTGCGCCCCCTCTGCGCAGAGGGCGCCCGCCGGAGGCCAGCGCGCCAGACCCGGTCCGGGGCCGCCCGGGAGGGGGCGGGGCCGTGACTCACGCGGCCGCGAGCCGGGGGCAGCAGCTGCACCTCAGGCCACGCGGGGCGAGGGGCTGCGCCCGCCCGCGAGGCGCATGCGCGCCGCCGAGCGGCTCCCCGCCCACCCCTCCCTCCTCCTCCACTCCCTCCCCTGCATCCTCGCCTCTCTCCCTCTCTCCTCGCCCGCTGGGTGCTGAAGTTGGGCGGATGGCAGCAAACCGGCTCCGCTAGAAGACCGAGCAGCTCGGCCTCGCGCCCCCGGACGCCTCGGTGCGCTGCCCACACCTCCAGGCGACTAGGTAAGATGCTGCCGCTAAAGCCCAGCGGAGCTAAGTAAATGACATCAAAATGTCTGCTTTGCACCAATGGGTGGATTTTTTTCAAGGTGTAGGGGGCGGTGGAGGAAGGAGGGGGCGGCGAGTGCGCCTGCCGGTGCCCGGCGGGGGAGGCTGCGAGGCGCGGGGGTCTCCGCGGGCACCGGCGGGCGGAGCGGGGGCCGCGGTCCACCAAGTTGAATCTCGCGTAGCCTCTGGACTCGGTCCGCTCGCCGCCCTCCAGCAGCTGCGGAGCGGCGGGGCGAGTGTCCTGCCCGCCCCGGGACCTCGGTTAGGTCTCCGGAGTTCCCACGGACGGCCGAGCGCCTTCGGGGAACCGGCTGCGAGGGCCGAGGGCGGGGGACGGCGGGAGACCCCGCGGGGGCGCGAGTCCTGCAGGTGTTTTGCGCTTGGGTAGGTGACAGCCGAACGTGAAGTCGAGAGTCTAGTCGACCGATAGCCTCGGGGGCTATTCCTGCTCCCCTACCTGCCTTCACCTTTGGGAAAATGCACCGTTCAGGTGCGAAAGGTATGAAAAAGGGAGTGTGAAAATGAATCCTTTGAACAGCGGTAAATACCTGGGGGGGGTGTGTGTAGGGGGCGGGGGTCCCTTTTGTTCCTTCCCCTCCCTTAGGGGAAAGCGAGTTCTGGCTGGCGCGGCTCGGGGGCGACGGCACAGCCCCGAGGGGGCGAGGACGAGGAACGCCCACTGAGCCGGGGGCTGCCCGGTGGGTGTATCTGAGCCTCCCCGGCGGGGGTGATGGCGACTGTCTTGATTACCGAGGGAATCACAGTTTACTGGCCGCCTCCTCGCCTGCCTCCCCCTCTCCCCCTCTCCCCCTGCTTGTGCTGCGGCAGAGGCGGGGTGCAGGCGCTCGGCCGTTTTCTCCGCTTCCCAATGTGAAAAATGCCGGAGGACTGGAGGATGGCGGAGGGGCAGGGCCGGCCTGGGCAGCCGCGGGGGAAGTCGCTCGTGGCCGGCGGGAGGCTGCTGGCACCACGTCCCGGGCAGCCTGCGCCGGCCGCGGCGTCCCTGGGCTCCGGAGACCGAGCCGGAGTCGCCCGGAGGAAAAGATGCCCGCGGGCGTGCGGGACCCGCCCTGCGTCCTCCGCCTCCGCCCGGGGCCGGGCGCGCTCACCTGGGGGAATCCCGGTCTCCGAGGCCCCTGGCCCAGGCTCCCGGCAGAGTTTGGTCCACCTCCCCTGACCTTTGCGAGAAATGCTTCTTTCTTTAAAAGATGCTCTGGAAGGTTTGTCTGGAGAGCTTCACACGCTTTAGAGTTGTTTCTTTCTTTTTAAAAATTGTTTTACCGCGAGGTTCTTCCCCTCATGGGATAGTTATCACAAATAATAAAGAGAAATCTTAGCCTGGCTCCCATTTAGGATAAGCATTTCTGAGACTGGGTGCCGGCTGCATTTCCGGCGTTCAGACATCCTGTGATGATGAACCCTCTGAAAATCATTTAAATGAAGAAGTAAGAAATAATTTTTACTTGTGTACAGGAAAACAGTGTTTTTCTCCTGGATTTATAGTCGGTAGACCCTGTAGGTATTAAATACTTTTGAAAAGTGTGAAACATGTTAAGTACATTGCATTTGTTTTTGAAGTCTTTTGTGGACTAATAGTAACAATTATCCACGAAATGTTAATCACAGCTCTTGTATCTAAGGAAATGCTGATTTGTATGAATTAATTCAAACGTACGCTTCGTTTGACCTCCTCCAGTTAAGTCACTATGATTGAGCTATTTTTTTCTAGTTCTACGTAACTACAACGGTAATTAGCACACTTAACGGGAGAGTAGACGTAGTCACTATTTTTATGATTATAAAACTTTTACTTAGGTTAAGCCTGGGAGAGTAGTTTACAGTTTGTGAGATGAAAAAACTAGGATTTATTATTACAGAAAGATTGAGTGGTATTTTTAATTAAATAAAGCGTATCTCCATGACCATGACTCCTGATCTCAAAGTCATGAGGGCTCACCTTCCTCCCAAAACTGTTCTCTGAAAGATTAAGAAAACCTCTCATTTGTGGAACAGACAACATAAGGTGCCTTCATGCCCATGATTTCAACCCTTTTTCTCTGGTTCCTCAGTTACTCCTTGGCGTTTAGTCTCCATAGACAGGAATTAACAAGGAGAGTTCATTTGCTGTCCTTTTCAATCCTAAGGCAAACAGCATTTTCTTCTCAAATAGGTTGTGTCTTTGGTTTTATGAATTTTCCTTGAAGTCCACGCTAGCTGAACTCATACCATTGGGGTCTACCTCCGTTATCATCCCTATGGGCTTCTTATATTTTTTCATCGTTATCATCAGCATTTCCTAACACTAGGGCAAGAGGCTTACCCATTTGACTTTATTAACAGCCAGGTATAAGTTAATAATCTAAATTGATAAAAATTCTAACTGGTTTATAGAATAAAGTGAAAGAAAGAATTTATCTGCTAATCTAAAGCTTCAGAGATAATACCCTTTGTATTAGAAGTACATTTTCTGAAATACCTGGGCTTTCCTGGAAAAGTGAAAGATGACCAAGGGCCATTGGGCACAGAGCTAAGAAGGGTGGGAATCTACTCAACCACATTTCCCCTGAGAGTCCTGTTTCTGATAGTTGTCTGACTCTGCTTACTTAACAGTAAAGATACTGCACTGCCCAGAAGGGCAAATTCAAGGACCATTGTGTACCCAGTGATTGAGAATAATCCTACCTGATGTGTAAAGTATTTTTTCTCACTTGATCTGTAGTTACAGTGTAAGTATAAATGCATTGCAGAGGCTTAAAATTGTATGACATTGCTAAGGGCATGTCATAGATTTGCAGGAAAAAAAAATAAGTTTTTATGGAAAGCTTTTAAAAATAAAAGAATCCATTGCTGTGGGTAGCCAGGACTTTCAATATTAGATCAACAGATAGTCCCACCTTCCCTTTCTCTCCCTTCTCCACTTATCCCAGAAAGACACCTTCCTGACTTACAAAGAAATGTATTTAGACCATTATTCCTACTATTGTGCCAGCACCTAGCACAATGCCTGGCAAAAGGCAGGTGTGAGATAAATAGCTCTTAAATGAATAAATTTTGCAGAATTGGTATGACTGGAAAAAAATATTTCAATTGAATTTTCTTGAAAGAGCACTCATGCTTTTTACTAAGTGCACTAGTTCAAGATCCTAAAATTGTGTTAATTGTCCTGCATCTTTGGAGGAACCTACATCTTTTTCGCATTGCCACTCTGTGACTATGCATGGTTTTAGTGTAACCTTTATATATTGATTTGTTTCCAAATTATGAAAGCAATATTTGCTTATGTTCAATCCCTTGGAATACAGAAAAATGTGTGAAACAGATGAAAATTATCTGTGGGCAGTCATGGAGGAATGAACATAAATTTGGAGTGAAGCTGACGTTAGTTTGTTTCCTGGCTCCTCCATTTAGTATTTCTGTTGCCCTTATGTTGATAATTTATGAGTCCTGGGCCTCAGTTTCCCAGTCATACAACCAAGATAAAGGGTGCTTGCAAGCATCAATATAATACAGTGTATGTAAGGTGCTGAACATAGTGCCTAGCATGTACTGAGTGCTCATAAGTTTTCCATCACCTAAAGAACTGCTATTGAAAATACAAAATAGGCCAGGAGCAGTGGCTCACGCCTATAATCCTAGCACTCTCAGAGGCCAAGGCAGGCAGATTGCCTGAGGTCAGGATTTCTAGACCAGCCTGAGCAAGATGAGACCCCATCTCTATTAAAAATAGAAAAAAAAGAAAAAAATAACTAGCCAGTCATTGTGGCAACTGCCTACAGTCCCAATTATGTGGGAGACTGAGGCTAGAGGATTGTTCAAGCCCAAGAGTTTGAGGTTGCTATGAACTGTGGCGCTATGGCACTCTACTCAGAGTGACAGAGTGAGACCCTATCTCAAAACAAAATCAGAAATGAACAACATCCCCCCCCCGAGAAAATACAGAATAATTTACCACCAGTACATTTCCTTTACACAAATATACCATTGTTTAAAGAATTAGAAGTATGTCGTAGAACCCTATACTTGCTTTGTTTAAAGCTAACATTTTGTGGCTGTTTCTCAAGAAAATTAAAATCAACATTTTAATACAATTTAGCAACTGCAAACTAATTTATCTTATGGCTATCTTAACTTGCTTAATCATTGTTTTATTTTGGGATTTTTATCCTTACATCTAGATTTTGTATGGATATCTCTGTTGCAGTTTTTTTCTTTAGGCTTGATTCTTACAACATCTAGTTCCCACTGGCCAACATAATGCCATCTTTTATAAAAATCTTTGGGGCGACACCCATAGCTCCATGGGTAGGGTTCCAGCCACCTACACTGAAAGTGGTGGGGCCAGCTAAAACAACAACAACAATGGCAACTACAACAAACAAACAAAAAAATAGCCGGTCATTGTGGCAGGCACCTGTAGTCCCAGCTACTTGGGAGGCTGAGGCAAGAGAATCGCTTAAGCCCAAGAGTTTGAGGTTGCTGTGAGCTGTGAGGCCAGGGCACTACCGAGGGCGACAAAGTAAGACTCTATCTTCAAAAAAAAAAAAAATCCTTGCTAACTTGATAGGAGAAAATAATATTTTTCATACTTTTATATCATTGGTTACTTATAAGGCTGTTTACTTTTTGACATGCATTGAGCAATTTTTTTTTCTGTCTTTGAGGATGACTTGTTTAAGTCTTTTTCCCATGTTTCCATTGGTATTCTGGTAAGTTTTCTGATTTGCTTGAGTGCCAATATTAAATTTTTTAAGGGAAAAGCAAAAAAAGAAGGAAATGTTTAGTGGCCAAGACTACGAAGTTCATTGTGGCTGATTCAGAGTGGCTGGACGAGCCTGGATGTGCCTGGACGAGACTGGACAAGCCGCAGGATCAGAGCTGTCAAGATGTCATCCTGAGGTGCTGCTCTGCTTGGGCTGTCCAGCTTGCACAGCACCTTCTATAAGTTCAGGATCCCCAAACAGCTTGCACACAAACACCTTACTTTGAGAAGCTTGTGCATAAACCATTCCCCAATTTTCATGGATTGCTTCTCTGAGTTGCCAGGGTTATGGGAGGACTTTTTGGCTTTCCTGAAATAAGTGGGTTTGAAGGAAAGAGGGAAGTAGATGAAGGTCCAGGGGACATCAACTGTGATTTCTCATCAGAATGAGATCAATTATGCTTCATTATCAAACTATGTCAGGTTAGAATCATATCTCAAATTTTACATGACAAGTTTAGTTTAATTATTTAAAAGGTATGAATTTAATCTGTGGCCTTAATGAATTCTGTATTTGTAATGTTTCACTTGATTCCGTGGCCTTTTAAGTTCCTGGTTTTGAGTTTTTTCAGTTCTATGGCTCCTGGAAAATTTGCATTCAAAGTTTAATTATTTAGTTTGAGAAATCTATAAAGTCCTTAGATATTGGATGGCCTAGAAAATATAAAATTTTATAGTCATCAGTGGGCCTTGTTTATCAAATATAGTAAAACATTGACAATTCAGAATCAAAGAATCTAGGATATATGATGATAGGAGGTCCTTATAGGAGAAGCTGTGAACTGTGATTAAAATCTCCGAAGAGTAAATTACAAATGTCTTACCACAAAAAATAAGTGAGGTGATGGTTATGTTCATCAGCTTGATTTAAGCATTCCACATTATATATCAAATCATCACATCATGCCCCACAAATGCATATAGTTAAAAAAAAGAAAATCTCATTTCAAATAGAAATGGATTTGAATTTTATTCTACTATTTGCTAAATGTGTGGGCTTTTTTCATGAAATTATATAAGTATTTCAGGCTTAGAATTCTAGTGTGGGTAATAAACATCTGAAGTGTCTCTGAATTTACTAAACTTTGTTATGTGAGGTTGTTTTTAAAATCCTTGTGTCAATAAATGTAATTTTATTATAGGCAATGAGTGTGGTTCACAAAGCAAATATTTACTTCCTTATCTTGGGTTGTAGGCTTTTCACAGTACAATACTGTTGATTGACTATTGAAATACAAAGGTTATAACTCAAGAGCCATGCATTGCAATAAAACAGATACAACCCAGGGGAAATTATGACATAATGAGATCAACAGGTAAGTGTTTATTTCATTTCTTCAGTTATCTCAAAACTTCCTGATGGCAGAGTGAATTAAACACAGTGAAAACCCTTTTGTGAAAACTTTTCTGTTGGAGTTGACAGCACTTTTTCTAATCTCAATGAAAAGTGGGGGCTTGTTTTTCAGTGTATTGTGAACTCACGGTATCCGATGTAGAGATATTATTTGGCTCTGGGTAGACCATGTCCTTCTTCTCTGTTTCCCCAGTTCTACTGTCTCAAGATTCAGTTAATAAAAATTAACAAATATTTGAAAGTCTGCTGTATGAAGAGCAGCAGTCCATATGATTTAATTTAGATAATGTAGAAAAGCATAAAAAAAAAAATCTTGGAAAGAAGGAAATTTTAAAAGCAAAGAATGTATTTTGGTAGAAGGAGCACAGGTTTTATATTTAGCCCAGGAATTTCGCCTTCACCTTTTTTGGGCCTCAATATCATTATCTGTAAAGTTGAAGCTAATTTAAAAATGTTGAAGGATTAAATGAAATTATGTCCATAATATACTTCAGATATTGGCAATCATTATGTAGGTGTTAGATACTATGCTGAATAATGAGGTATAAGAAACATTGTGTAGACAATATGTGCTTGAAGGGATTTTAATTTCTTGCCAGTATTTGTCTTAACTAATGGGTCCTTATTAATGTTGAAGTTGACTGTGTGTTTGCTGCGTTATCCTTTCCTGACTAGCTTGTTTAACCAACCTGTTAAATCAGCATTCGTTTATTTATAAACATTTTTGAGCACTTACTAGGCACTAAAATCTGTGGTAGGATTTTTGGATGTAAAGATTAATTTACACCCCCTTTTCCATAGGGAGTTTCATAAGCTTCTTCTACTTACTATTTTGCTTTTATCTGGTGGATACTGATCATTCTAAGCTTACATGTCATACTTAAATACAGTCTGGAAGTAATGAGCAGGGACTTCCCTAGGGTTTAACAGTATAGGCTAATCGATCTCAAAATTTAGGAGCTTCTACTCCTAAAGTTCATGCAAGGTGCTACGCTGAGACTCAGAGGTGAGGAAGAAAGCAGAAGGGGGATCACGCCTGTAATCCTAGCATCCCGGGAGGCTGAGGCAGGTGGATCGCCTGACCTCAGGAGTTTGAGACCAGCCTGAGCAAGAGTGAGACCCCCGTCTCTAAAAGTAGCCAAGTGTTGTGGTGGGCGCCCATAGTCCCAGCTGTTCGGGAGGCTACGGGAAGAGGATCACTTGAGCCCAAGAGTTTGAGGTTGCTGTGTGCAACATTGCCGTGGCACTCTACTGAGGGTGACAGAGTGAGACTCTGTCTCAAAAACAAAACAAAACAAAAACCCTTCACCATAGCACAAAAGAAAAGCCTGGAGGCTTAACCCTCTTTGTGAACCTCACCCCCCAATTCCCTTCATTAAAGTAGAAAAAAAAAAAAAAAACACAGCGCCTGTGGCTTAAGGAGCAGGGTGACAGCCCCACATACCGGGGATTCCAGGTTCAAGCCCAGCCCCAGCCAAAATTGTAAAAAAAAAAAAAAAAAGGCTACATAAATCCCCACTATGCCTTTTACCCACTCTCTTAAAGGCTACACTGGGTCATCATCATAATGTAATTTAAAGTATTCTAAAATGTTGATGTAGGGGATGAACAAAGGGGCAAGAGTGATATCCCCACCCTTTTTTAGAGTCCACATTTCCTTTAAAATAATATTACTTTAAATTTTTTCATTATACTGTTAGAGTTCCTGTCCGAACACAGTAACTAAGAAAATGCCATGAAAGCTGTGTTAACCAGTTTGATGAAAATACTTCAAATTGTATATAAAACCAGCACATTGTACCCCATGATTGCACTAATGTTAACAGCTATGATTTAATAAAATTAAAAAAAAAAAGCTTATAATATAGGACATTGACCCAAAACTCAGAATACTCTGTTCAGGTTTAAAACATACACACACACACTTGATTTTGAGAAAGAAAACCATCTTCCACATTAACTTGTTAAAATCACTAGGATGATTTCTAAATCTAACAGATTTATCCTGATCTAGGAAGATTTTGTATCATTTATAAAATCAGGATAAAGCCTTCAAATCCTTTCTAGCAATAACTGCCTAACTATGGAAGTGAAAGACATTGGCATTATGAATGAATTAACTTGGAGGTAAGCTCAACCCTCATGGCAGCTACTAACATTTAACATGCCCATCGTTACACCATTGACTGGGCTGTTAATAAGTAACCATGTATGCTAATTCAAGGTTTGTGCCTATTTCTTTCTCAATTTATTTCTTCTCAGCACTATCATCCAGCATTTTACCTGTGATCTATGAGTTTAGTATGATCAAGATTTACTAGATAAAAACAAAAGAAAAGCTAAATGTCTTTTATGAGAACACTAAGGTATAGACTTGCTATAAGCAATACAATAACCTGTGTAATTTATAAACTGTTATGACTAACTGCTGTACTATGAATTGAAGTATTAAATACCCTAATGTGAATTGAAATATTAAACGCTGCATTGTGAAAGGGAATATTAACGTTTTTCTCTACCTTCTGTTTGGGTGAAGCTTAACATTTGATTCTCCCTCTTTCTCTTTTGATTGTTATTAATATTAGCAGTAGTAGTATTTTTAAATAGATAAATTGAGGCAGAAAAAGTATTAGTTATTTTTGCACATCTGAAGTTCACAGAAAATATTTTACATAATTTTAGGCTATTTAAATACTTTTGATGCTGAAATTTAAAACATATCAAGAACGCAAATGTTAAACCTGTCAGGAGAGAAAAATGCTACTGTTTTATTCTCTTCTGATAGTCAGGGATAAATCATGCTGACTGTCATATCTTTGCTAGTTAATGACTAAATAATGTTGGCACTTTTGATCCGACTATTAAAGCCCATGTTTTCTTCATGTAGTTAGTAATCGCAATTTTCACTGTTGAAGAAACATTTTAGAGTGAATTGCCTTTAGTTCAATTCAATGTCTAGCAACCCACCTATGTTTATACGAATGATGGATTTAGTTGAAATATATATTTATACGTAATTTTATGCTGGAAGCCAAGAGATAAAGAAATCCTTTATGCTCCACGACAGTCTCCAAAGCTTGAGATTTTAAGAAGATGATTTTTTGTGTCAATATATGCACGCATATGTGTATGCTTGCTATGTTAGTCATGGGTTGAAAGCAGGTTACATTTGACATGATGCCTGTGTGATTATGGACAAGTGTTCAGGAGAAAGGGTTGTGTACTTGATAATGCTGGGGGAGGTACCAGTGAGATGAGAAAGAAAGTCAAGTGAAAAGCAGGAAGGCTGGACTCTGGAAACAAAACTATGAGTTTTAAACTCATTATAACCTTAAATTATAATATCATCCAATACATTGTTATGTAATTCTGCTGTATTATGTAACCACTTCCAGTTTCATGAATTCATGTGACCTATTCTTAAGAAGGTAATTTTTTTTCCCATTCAGTAATTTCATTGACTGAACATCTGAGTAATGCAAGTGGGGTTTCATGAGGTAGACTTCCATTAAATAAATGTTAATTCTGGGAAGGAAAACAAATGTGAAGCACCTTTCTTGACCTGACATAGGCTATATCAAATAGTTAAAAATTCTTGCAGGTGATGCCAAAATTCAATCACATTAATAAAAAAAAAAAAATCTATTCCAGGTTTTTCTGTTTAAGTGCATCTATTTCAAGTCTATCTTATGGAAAATCAATTCTACTTTTGTGATGCAGAAACCTTTATGTATTGTTTAAAATACCAGCAGTGAATAAATGTGCACGCTACACTTTGTTTTATTGAGCAACAGGGCAGTGTAATGACTTAATGTCTAAAGTAGTTATTAAGACGTTGAGGGAGAGGCAAGTGTCCTTAGAGAAGCTTGTCTGCTCATTGCTGCTGAAATTATTTTTAAGAGAATGTGGATTTATGGTTTAGAATCACTCAGAATCACTCACTGAAAGTGGTTACTCAGTATGGCTGCTGATGGCAACACATATCAACCTTGACACTTGACAGGTGTGCTGACCTCTGACCACTGGCCCCAGGAGAGTTTTAGTCTGGTTAGATTTCAGGGTAAAAGAAGGAGTACATGCCTGAGAGAAGAGCTCAGAGAGTACAGCCTAAAAAGCTAAATTAGAGACAGGTGGAAAGAAAGGCAAGCAAGAAAAGTCTTGTAGGGCTGAATTTTCAAGTGTTTGCATTAGGATTCTGAGCTTTCTTTCGCGTCAGCTACTCATTGGTTTTATTTCTTCTGTTTTCTTTCTTCTTATTCCTGATTAATACACCATGTAACTGAATCTCTACTCTGTAACTGGGAATGGTAAAGTTAAATAAGGTATAGCCAAGTCTCAAGGAGTCTAAAGAGGGAAGAGAGATCTATATGTAAATTTCTGTTATTATTACCCTCTAAAAGAGAAATAAAATGTGGTGAGAATTCAGGAACTGGATGCTGATTTTAGATGGCCAGACCAGGATATGATAAAAACTTCACAGAGGTTGTAACATTTTCTCAGGTGATTGAAAGACAAAGATTTGACAGGTAGAGAAAGGCCTTCCAGGCTCAGAGACAATGTAAATAAAGATAGGCTCAGAATTGGAAAAATGAAAAATATACTTCTGGCACGAATTTCAAAAGCATGTCATACACCCAGGAGATCACAGGATGATGAGGCTCGAAAGAAGACGTATATTCTGCCAGGTGTCAAGATGAAAGTAAGAAGTTGGACTTTTCCTAAATAGGCCAAGGGTGCCGCTGAAGCTGTATAAAAAGGGTTCCAGGGTGAGAGCTGTGGCCTGGAATGGGCACTTCATCAGGTCTACGCAAGTGGTAGTGAAGGGAAATGGGAACCCCACAATCTCAGCCTGAACTGAGAAACCACAAGCAATTGAACTCATGGATCCCCTGGGGAGAAGATGATGTGAGAAAATGTCCAAGTCAGAGCCTTCTAGACTGGTGAATGGAGAGATTTAGAAGATGTAGCAGGAGCCATGAAGCGAACAGCCAGGTTTGCAGCCTGTGAATCTGAGTAATAAAGGTGCCATTAAGACATGGAAAAGCCAAGCCCTTGAAGGGGTTAGTGAGGAAGTAGATTGAGTTCAGTTTGGGAAGGAGCTTGGTGTAGCCATCAGAGCTCTAGCAGATGCCACAGATGCTGTTGTTGAAAGAGCATTGGGGGTATCGGTTGACTCAGTAGGAAGCAGGAGGCGTATCTTGTCAATAGCGCTCCATAGTATCCAGAATGAAGTTGGCGACATTCTGTTCTATTCTGCGTATTCAAAATCACAATAAATATTATTTTGGGTTTATTCTAGATACCACCTTTAGATGTTAGGAATAGAGATAGTAAAATTAACTTACAAAAAAAAGGTACTTCATGTGAGAAATGATTGGAAGAATTTGAACTTTCTTAACCTGAGCTACAGTGGTTCCCCACTGTATATGTCTTTCACCATTTGGAGAAAAGCCAGGGGAAATAATTAGACTAATTCTAAAAGGCCTCAGTGATAAAATGGAAATAATAAAAGCACATGGTGATGTTGTAAAGAGGTACTGTGTGCAATGCCCCGGCACACATTTGCCAGTGTAACTTAGCTCTTATTGTTACTCTTAGGAATTGTATATGAACCAGGGGACCCACATCATAGACAGAGATCTTGCCATCTTACTGGAAATGACTTTTTAATAGTCGTAGTGGGCTAGTTAGGTGAGCTGCCTTGAAAGGTGATTAAGTTTGCTTTCACTGGGAGAGTGTGTGCTGGACAAGTGTCTGGCAGAGATGTCATGGAAGAGATTTACAAAGTGGGAGGGCCAGAGAAGTATAAGCCTCATTGTAACTCTGTGGTTCAAGTGCTTCCAGAAAATTTGGAATGCAAACCCAGGAGAAAGACTGGAGCTAGAAATAACATTTGAAAGTATTTTACTTACAGGTGACAGTACTGGGAGATTGCCAAAGGAAAAAGGAGCAGAAAGCAAATGAGAACATAGAATAGAAGCTTGGAGCTTATCTGCATGAATGGACATTTGCAAAGAGAGGGAAAATGAAAATACAGACATACATGTAGCATGTATACATTCCATACACACACACATATGTATGTGTATACTTAGACATACAATGATCAGAACGAAAAAAAAAACAGTGTTACAAAGAGAATAAAGATACAGCAATATGACATAAAGCCAAGGAAGTGGAATTTTTTTAACCATTTCTATTCATATGCATATTAATCTTCCACAGAGGATTGAAAAGGAAGATCGCCTGAGTTATGTGGCAGAAGGGTGAAAAAAAATCAGAACCAGGGTGACACATCAGATTTTGCAGTGAGGAAGATACTTACGATTGTTCAGAAAATCCTTGTGATGAATGATTTATACATCGTCTATTTCCAGAAGGTTTGAGGCAGCTTAAATAAAAGCACTTTCACACAGGGTAAATGGAAATGAAATGAAATATAAAGAAAAGAAACCACGAAGAGAAATAAATGGAGGGGGAGTGGTGGATGGATCACAAAACCTGGATGAGATTGTTACTGTAATGGAAATATTTTCGTTAGCTTGGAGGTTCCTGGAAACCAAGATAAGAGAGTTGTGAGACAGTTTACCTGTAACTCATTGGTTAATAAAAGAAAACAGTTTTTCCAGAAGAATGTTTATTTCTTGGCACTAAATTGTATGAAGAGTATATCCCAGGATTCTTAGATGAGAGACGGTGACATTATTGTGTCAACAATGGTTCAGTTGCAGGCTGGCTTTGAATTGCTGTTTCTTCTTTAAGCCCTGGAACATCAAGTGTGCAATTCAGAGATGAAATCGTAAAAACGAGATGTAGTAATATTTCTTGTAAGCAAACACTGGTTGGGCATTGGAATACTCCTGAGTCTGAAAAATCAGCATATAAAAAATCAGCATTGGGAAAGAGGACAGGGTGGTTCCGGGATCGGGGGAGAGAGCACCAAGCACCTTGAAACCTTGGGTCTTTTGCACTTGATGCTTGTCAGGACTTGTCACTTGTTCTGCCTACCAAACTCTCTGCTCATCTTCCTCATCTTTTAAGTTTTAGATCAGATGTCAACACTCCAAGGGGACCATTGTGAGACTGTCTTCCGTGGTTCCTTCTTCATTCTTCCTCCTATCCGTCACTCTCTAACAATAATCGGTTTTACTTATTTCATAGCATTTACTGCTCTTTTAACTAACGGTAGAACCTCTGTCAGTGGACCTCGTTAGGCCCCGTAACAGACTGGTCAACTGGTCAGCATAAGGAACTAAGGCCCACTGTACTGATAGGTACACGTGGTGCATGTCCGATCTGTGAAAATTAGGTCAACTTAAGGAGGTGGTCAGTGTAGGGAGATGGTCAGGTATGGAGGGTCAGACTCCCTATCCCACAAACTGAAATGGAAGCCAGCGCACCAAACAGTGCTGGGAGCAGAGCAGGTGCTCAGCATGGTAGAAGAATCAGTGTATTGTGTATGGAAAAGAACTCAGCTCTTTAGTTATGTGGCAATTAAATAGGATGGTAGTGTTGGAAATGGAGTAAATTCTCCCTAAAATGTTAGCTAAGATGAGGATTCTGATTATGATAATGATACAGGCTTGTCCTGGGAACTTCAGAAACACTGGGGCTTGGAGGAAGAACACAGGTTCTCTTCCTGTACACTTCCTGTCCACTCACAGGGAGCAGGGGTACTAATAAGAATGATAAATTCGTAAGTATTCATTGATCATGCTTATAAAAGAAGGCACCTAAATACAAAGAGTTCAAAGAGGGCTAGGGAAAACCCCTTTCTCTTACTGGATGACCCATTTACATTTTTAAGACAATCTTCCAGCTTTCTCCCTGAGAGTAGCTGGTCAGTCATGTGATCTCCTTTTATGACCTTTCCTTCTCCAACAGACCACCATCTTGGATTAAAATTTGTGCATATGTGAGTGTTTGTGTTTGTGTGTGTTAGTGGTAAGGAATGCATCAAAATTGCCTAAAATATAAAGCAAGTAGTTGACAAGCGAATGGAAAAGCAGTGGTGCAAGTGGAGAGAAAGCTCATCAGAATTAAAAAGGAAACTAGAACCAGGACAGTACCTACAAGCCTGGAGACAGACTAGGATGTGAGCCAGACAGCAGTTGGAATGGAGACGAGTTATTAGTGAGAGCTCTGGAGAGGAGAGGATTAACTTTTTTTTCTTTTTTTTAAGAGACAGAATCTCACTTTGTCCCCCTCAGTAGAGTACTGTAGCATCACAGCTCACAGCAACCTCCAACTCTTGGGCTTGGGCAATTCTCTTGCTTCAGCCTCCCAAGTAGCTGGGACCACAAGTGCCCACCACAACGTCTGGCTAATATTTTGTTGCAGTTTGGCGGGGGCTGAGTTTGAACCCACCACCCTCCGTACATGGGGCCAGCGCCCTACTCACTGAGCCATAGGCTAATGGCAGGCCAAGGTGGGTAGCAGAACCACATCAGACTTTTTCTTAACATTGACTTTAGAGAGCTAAGCTTGTTGCTCATGAGAAGCAAAATTATCATTAAAGAATGATCCGGAAAATGACCATGGAACTTCCTGCAACATTAGTTTTATGTATTGAGAAACTTAAAATGTCACCATATTAAAATACAAACAAATCTTAGGAAACAATATATAATACTTGTGGATTTCTTTTTGTTTGCTTGTGTACTTGTTTGCTTTTAAGGTGAGGTCGCTTGTTTGGAAGAAATTTTGATTATTTAGGCACCATGTTGGGCTTTGCCTCCAGGCTCCAGGGGCTCAGTTTGCAGTCTAGAAATAGTGCAATTTCCCCCAGGTTGTGGACAAGCAAAAGATTTTTAGACTCATAGAGCTTAGTAAGTTCAAAAGGCACCTTGAAACTGTCTGAGTCCACAAGAATAGTGGGTCCTTTTATCTATCATCTACTCATCTCCAACATTTTAGCTCATAGCCAGAAGGAAAATGTAGTGAGACAAATATTATAAATTCATTTTTCTAAAATGGCTTTCCTTAAAGCATCTGAAATGATAAAATATGCTTTCAGCTTAGAAAGAGACAGATTAAAAAAATACTCAATCTAATTTTCCTTGTATGCTGAATGAGGTGTTTTGATCTTAATATTGACTGTATTACTTGGTTCATTAACCAAATGTTAGGCTATTAAAGCAAACAAGTAAACAAAGAATTTCCTGATTGTAATGTGTCAAAATTGTTCCACAAGAAGATGTGCAATCTAGTGAATATTGCCTTACTTAGTGCAGTGAACAAAAGTCAGTTACCATACTGGACCAGGTAAGACTGTATACTCTTTAAAAGTGGAAATGAATGTTACAGACTCATGCGGAAGTATTCCTGCAAATGCAAATAAGAAGTAAGGTAGATTTTCAGATACATTCCATCTCTTATTTGCAGGCAGAGCAGTAAACTGCCCTTCAAAAGTAGGGGGATAAACAGGAAATTGAAGTTCAGATAACAAAAATGAAAAGAAAATTGGTGTTTAGCTACAGATCTTTCAAACCATAAAGCAGGAATTAAATTCATCCTCTGCAATGTTCTGTTGTTTATTTCTAATTCCACTGCATATGGCTATTATAGAAATAGTCTGGGAATGAAGGGTAAGTGACTTTGGGGAAAAAAATTATAACTAAAAGGGATTCAGGCTGAATTTGTGTGTGTGGCACATCCATACCCTGTGGGAGAAAATAGGTATTTTGCAAATTGCTCTAGGATATGAACTCATGGTTTACAATTATATCATCGGAGAAGCAGTGTTTCCTAAAAGAACTCATTTAGAGGCTCGGCGCCTGTGGCTCAGCTGGCTAAGGCGCCAGCCACGTATACCTGAGCTGGCGGGTTTGAATCCAGCCCGGGCCCGCCAAACAACAATGACGGCTGAAACCAAAAAGTGGCCGGGCGTTTTGGCGGGCGCCTGTAGTCCCAGCTACTTGGGAGGCGGAGGCAGGAGACTCGCTTGAGCCCAGGAATTGGAGGTTGCTGTGAGTTGTGATGCCACAGCACTCTATCCAGGGGGACAGCTTGAGGCTCTGTCTCAAAAAAAAAAAAAAGAACTCATTTAGAGCAATCTGAGTCCCCCTTTTACCTGTAACTTTTATCTTTTATAATGGCGTGCACAATAAAGGGTGGCTTTATTTTATGGCACTGAAGCATGAATTTTCGCTTTTAGCAAATATTTATTAAGCACCTACTATGTGCCATCCACTGTTCTGGGAGATTCAGATTTCCTAGAGAACAAAATAAAAAAAAAAAAATACCTGCACCAATGAGGCTTCTGTGCTGGATCTTTGAGGTTTTTTTATTGGCTCGTAGAGCATCTTTAGGGATTCTTTGTAGAGCAGGACAATCAAGTTTTTACATATATATAGTATATGCCAAAAATGAATATACATGTTAAGAGAGGAAAGAACTGTTATTACTGGTAACACATCACGTTCAGCGCCTCTTCTAATTGCAGAAGTCAAACATGACTTTAGTATTACAAATTTAGTACGGCTTTTTCTTTCCTTAAAATGTGTATGCATTTCTGGCACCCTCTGTATATAGCATATATACTTTTGTTCTTACATTAGGTGAAAATAAGTAAGGATGAATGAGGCAGTGCTGAAGACGTGATCATATCGGGGTGGAGTGTAAATAGACATTTTTGACTTTCTAGTTTTTAAAAAACCTGACATGACTTAGTATTGCTCCATTTCAAACCAATATGTTAATGCATTAATTGCAGTTCAGAAAGAATTGGAATGAGAGGCCAGTGGAAGAAGAAAGCCTTCTCTCGTTCAAAGAAATATATAGCTCGTAGGATCTAGAGTTCTGGGCACAATGGGGAGAAGGGAGCTCATTTTCTTAGTCTAGAAATCTGTCATCCCTCCAAGAATTTCTTGGGAATGAATTGCCTGTTTCATCCTCATCCCTTAGCTGTTTCTTGCACTTGTATGCCAAACTTGTTTCCTAGTGTTCTAGGCTCTGAGATACAATTCAGAGAATTTAGACGATAAGAAAATTTAGATCACATTTTAATAGAGGTAGAAAACCGGAAGATGTATGTTCCCTAAATTTGTACTTAGGCAATAAGATAGAGATGCAATTTTATTTTGTCCAAACTCTTGGGACAATTATGTATGGAAGCTGTGTAATGTGCACAGCCAGAATGGGATGAAATGAACAAAGAGGCAGAAGCAGCTTAAAATGATGAACAGGGATGTGGAACTTTGGCGGGGAGTGGGAGGAAAGAGGTATTTTGCAGATTGCCCTGGGATATTAACTCCTGGTTTACAATTATATCATCAGAGAAGCAATATTTCCTGAAATAACTCATTTGGAGCAATCTGAGCTCCCATTTTACCTGTGATTTTTATTATTCATTTTTATTATTCATGCACAATAACGGGTGGCTTTGTTTTCAAGGATGGCACTGAAGCAAGAAATGATGAATTATCAGGAGCTGTTAGGGATTTGATTGCTGCCAAGGGGAAATGAAGGAAAAGAATCTGAATGCATTCCAAGAAAATATGTAATGATAGCTAATGCTCCAGTTGGTATTTTATTTGTTTTGAAATGTTGGACTTGGAGAAAGCATTGTAAGTACTCCACCAACACTTGCGATAATTTAAGGTAAAACAGAGCAAGTGATATTTTTACGCTTAGATTTTGAAATATTATTTTTTTTAAAGTTCTGTGTTGTTTGGGTAGAATTGAAATTTTATTATACTACCTGATATAATAGAAAATATAATATAGACTCTAAGATATTGATTTCATACTTGAACTTTCTTTTTAGAAACAGTATTCTATTTAGTTGGGCTTGCAAGACTAATTAAAGGCTTCACAGTGAAATGATGATACATTTAAATAAAATATTATTAAATTTGTATTAAACTTGTTTTCTGACACTTCAGCTATAGCTAAAACGTTAGGTGTTTAGAGAAAACGTGACACCAGTGATTATGAATACTGAGCTACTAAAATGTTTATTTCATCCTGAGATGACATCAGGGGAACTGAGTTCTGGCACTAGCTGCAGAAGTGTGCAGGGGACTCATGAATCTTAGCATGACAGAGAATTGAATTAATGTCATCAGGACACACGTAATGGCCGCCATCAGTGATTCAGGGTTGCCAATCAACAGTGAGCCCAGTGGCCGTATAAGATGGTGAATTCCTTCTCCCTGAAAGAAAAACTCCAAATGCAAAGCCTGCATCATTCAAGGACCAACCTCTTCATCCTTCTTTTTTTTTCACCCGTTCCTACCTGCAAAGTCCAATATATTTACCTCTAGAAAATGGTTTCTAATTTGCCACTTCTGTTGTGCCTTTGCTCAGACTGTTTTCAGCCCAGAATGCTGTACCTGTTTCCTTCGTTTTTCTAGATCCTGACCATCCTTTAAAGTCTAAGCTAAAGTCCTAAGACCTTTATGAATCCTTGTCTGGCGACCTCCTAGCGATCTCTCCTTCCATTGAAACTACCTGCGTCAGAACAATGACACTTGTATTCTCGTCGTCTTCTCCGTGAGTAAACCCTTCTTTCCATACTCTTAGCAAGGGGTGGCATCTATGCAGTCACCAGGAGTCACGCGCTGCTCAAGTGTAAACCATGTAACTGAGGCTCCGCCGACCTCTGCATGGATCCACACCTCTGTGCCGGTTCCCCTTTCCTGCTGTCCCAGCTCACCATCATCCCCTGGCCTGGACCACTGCAGGAGCCTTCTCATGGTCACTCAGCTCGCCATGCCTTTCACACAGGTGCCAGGGTGATCCAGCATGTGACTCCTGAGCCACCGCACGCTCTGCCAGCATGCAGCATCTCCCCACCACCTACAGGATGAAACTCTAGTGCTTTGTGCTGCGGCTCCCCTGATTCCTCCCTGCCTGTATGTCCCAGATCGCTGCCACCTCTCAGACACCTTCTGGAATGTTTTACTTACCTCTATCCACATGGAAACCCTCACCTTATATATTCTTTCAGTCTTCACTCCTGATACGATCTGCAGTGACGCTCTCCCTGGCTGCCGCTGCATGACCACGATTCTGGGCTTGCTCCCCCGGCTGCTGAGCTCTTGGTGTAGACCTTTGTGATTTCACAGCTGGGTTATAAGCTCATTGAGCTTGGTGACTAAGTCCTTTTTAGGGAGGTGGTGTGGGGGAGTTTCTTAAAATGCTGAGCACAAATAATAGGTTTCCAATAAATATTTGGATAGCCGTTCATAGAGCTGAAAGCTTACCTGAAAGCTTACAGGCTATGTTTTGTAACACAGTAATAAGACAGATAGAGTGACATCTGCGTGCTGGGTAGCCCAAGATTAAATTGGACTGATAGAGTAGACATATTTGGGATGTCGAGGACAGAGGCATTGAACCTGACCAGATTCCAGAATCATGAGGCTGCTTGGCCCAAGGTCATTGTTTTGTTCTGAGTAAATCCCTAAATCCTTGCACTGGCTGGCAAGGGCCTGGGTGATCTTTCTTTGCCTTCCACCCTGTACCTTTCTAGACTCCACCTTCCACTGTCCCACTTTCTCTGCCCTGGTCACTCAGCCTTTTACCTTTTCACACAGTGGGCCAGGACATTCCTACCTGGGCAAAACAAATTGCATTTTTTTCTTTATTCAAACGTCACCTTTTAAAGAGATGTCTTCCTTAACAAATGTTTAAAATTGTAAGTTTCTCCCTTCTCTCTACCCCACCAGCCTTGTTTATCTCCATAGCATTTAAAAGTTTCACATAATTTTTATGTCTTTTGTTCACTATCGTATCCCAGGTACTAAAACCAAGCCTAGTTCACAGTAGCCATTCGATAAGTATTTGTTGAATAGATCAATGAATCCATCTGACATGTGCAACAGCACTTCTTATGTATCCTACAGATATATTTCTCTTTGAATTACCTTTATATCCATGATCTAATTTCAGATCTGGTCGTTGGTTAATGTCTGATTTTAGTTAAACACACTCTGGATTAGCAGTCATTTATCTTGGGTTTCACTCCTGGCTCTGCCATTTTCTAATTATGACCTTGAGTGAGTCCTTCAGTTTTTCTAGGCCCAGTTATTCACATTTGGAAAACAGGCCTAATGATACCTAGTGAATGATTAGGAGTTCAACAAACATGTCAGCAACTATAAAGTCCTATAAGCACATTACTTGGGAACTATTCTTATCTACTATCTGTGCATACAATTAAAGACACAACTTGGCATTATGAAGAGGTTGAACTTAATAGTCAAATGGATATGGATTTGAATCTTGTCTCTACCTACTCACTATTAGTTCTGTGACTCTGAGAACCTTAGTTTGGTTCTTTTTCTGTAAATAAGTAGCATATATATTGTTTTGAAGTTTTTGGCCAGGGCTGGGTTTGAACCCACCACCTCTGGCATATGGGGCCAGTGCCCCCTACTCCTTTGAGCCACAGTTGCTGCTGTACCACAGAATTTTTTAAAATATCGAAGGAAGTAGTATGCCATATTGCAACAATTCTAAGATGCACCTTTTTTCACATTTCAACATTTCAGAAATCAAGATGCATTTTACAGTCCATGGTGTCTCCAGTTCAATGAAATGTGGCATCCACTTCAAAGCTTTTGTATGTGAAGCAGGGAGGTAATTACAGTTTAGAATTTTTCAGGTCACTCTGACAATTTTAAGATATTTGCCTCTCTTTCTGTACTGGGAAAAAATGGCTTCTAATGAATAATGTTAAAGAGGCGAAGTTTGTCTTAGAATGCCTGGTAGCCATTATTTTGTGGTTGGTCTTTAAAATTTATTTTTTTTTTACTTTACCCCAAAGAAAAGAATTGATACATTTTGAAATCATTAACAACAAAGTAATTTGCTCAGTTTGTTTGCTCTTAATAAGAGGAGGAAACTTTGTTTCTCTGGGTCCCTCTAACTGTGTCTTCTCCTGTAGTTCAATTTCCACTTTCTCTTGCCTTTGGCCCGGTCACAGAGGACAAGAATGGGAGAATATCCTGGCAACCTTGCAGCTGCACTTTAATATAATATGGTTGCTAGGAGAGAAGGACAGTAGCAGCTCTCAAGAGGGAGTGTGGCTCTGCTATCCTGGAGGGGCCAGTGGCAGTGGCAGAAGCCAGAAACTCAAAGCAACAAGCTCCACCCGGGCTTCTGCTGAAGGGCACATAAATGTAACGTTCTATCAGGCCCTTGGCCAATTGTGGCAATAATTATGGCCCATTTTAAAGGAATTATAAACATAACGGGAATAAAAAAGTTACTACTGAAGGAGTCATTGTAAAGATATGAAACATCTGAGCCCATTATTCCTTAAACACTCTTCTATTAAGCTGAAACCACTGATTTAGTGTTATAGTCTAGCAGAAGGTCATTATTAAAATATTATATCCTGCCATGTGTCTTGTGGCTTGTTGTAGCATCCCTGGTTTTCAGTTAGCAAAATCAGAGAAAAATAACTGAAGAGTGCCATGTAGGTTATTGTAAGAAATTCTACGTTCATTAACCAAGTTTTTTGTTTGCTGAACGATAAAATTGTGAGGTGGGTGTAGTATACTTCCATAATGATTTTCAGTAGCACAGGCATATTGTACAATTCATTTTTATTCATTCAGCATTTATGGCTGAGATTTTCCCAAGTGCCAGCCATTGAATATCAGGGCAATGGCTAAAAATAAATATTTTAAGATAGAATGCATAAAACAAGACACATACACAGTAGAAACAGAACGCCTAATGTTTGTGTTATGCTTTTTTTTTGAAGAAGGCTCCAAAATGCTTTGGTCTTAGCCCTTATTAGCATTTGAAAGGAAGTAATGTTCAGAAAAAAAAAATATTTGGAGGATCCATCCACACAGGCCAAGCCTGAGTTGGCAACTGTGATTCAGTTTCTCCACATGTGTAGGGGGGTCAGGAGGAACTGTAAGGGACCATTTCTGCCTATGTCATTGGCAGCGTACAGTCGCTGGCATGAGATAGCCTATTGAAGGCAGCAAACTCAGTTTTCTCTTCTACCTGTTTTCATGATGTTTTATGGGTGGACAAAAGGCTTCATTACCCCATTCCAATCTGCACTTCTCAGAGTAAGGCACGTGATTCAGTACATCTCCTTGCAAAGTGTAAGGCCTATCAAGTTCAGCCACCCTCGTTTTTCTTTTCCCTGAAGAATTTATCCAGTTGACACCTAGGAAATTCTTCTGATTTATGAGCTGATACCTCCTGAGTTTTAAACTTTCCGCCTTAGATCTGAATATTAAAATGTGGTTATGTTAGTTTCCACTTGGATATGCTTCCATCCATCATAAAAAGTGGCATTGGGTTCCAGGGCGACGTGGGCATGAGCTAGCAAGGAATGCAAAACATTCTTTTCTTTGATTAATAAAGATCCATATGGAATGAAAAGTTCCGATACAATTGATTATTATCCTCCTTCCTAGCCGACATCATATCCACAGGAATGTGAAAACTCTAGAAGTACTCTGAATGTGCGTGTAGGTTCATGAACATACATGCACATTATGCTCATAATTTTACTTGACTTGTGAGATGTGTTAGCCTGGTTAGAGGAAAACTGGAGGCACATGTGTCTCTGGCTTGTCACATACCCTCACCTCCTGGTGAGCCATTAGACTCTCTCACACCGTCATCTGGGGCCAGCTGTTAGGACTCTCCCTGAAGGAGTTTGGTGACAAGGCTCGCACTTCCCTTAATAGAAGACTGTGAAGAAGCAAAGTGTTCTCAGAGCACAAAGCAGGCAGCTGTGTCCGTGGCCTGAAGGCCAGACACTGGATCTGATATCTCGCTGGCCTACCACTTCATAATCCCCCAGCTGAGGAGGTCCCTCAGTGATGGTGGCATTTATTGCTGACTGCTGGGATCATCCTTACCAGTCTCCAGTTCTATTTGGTGAAGGAATTCTGTATATAGAAATGACATCCGCCATTACTCTTAAGTCAACGCCATAGTACATGGTGATGAATAGAGGACAGTTATCCCTCCGTATTGGCAGGGAATTGCTTCCAGGACTCAAGTCCAGCAGTGGTCTGAACCCACATATAGGGTTCTCCTGGGTTTTGTATCCTACAAATACCATATTTTCGATTGTGGTAGCTACACATCAGTTCAAATCCACCTTATTCAAGGGTAGCCTTAGTTCAAATCCACCTTATTCGAGGGTCAGCTGTATAGAGTAGAATGCTCATGGACTTCAAAATTGAATGTTCCAGGTTCAAATCTTAATTCCATTGCTTGGGACATGGGAAAATTGCTTAAATATTTCAAAACTCAAGTTTTACTTCTAAAGTGCCAAGGATATTTCCCTGATAGAATTATAAGGAATATATGTACATTTATACATTAGAATTCATATATGTGCTATATGAATTCACATATTCATATATGTGCTGTAAGAATTCTAATTCCAGTTCTAACATTTGATTCTACTCCAAAGTGGATACAGAGGATTACATTAGAATGTAAACAAGTATCTAAGAGAAATACTAAGTTTCTGACAAAAAGAACAAATAAACCATGACAAATAGGAATTTATTATTGCATCTTACGCAAAATGTATGTAATACAGGCAAGAAAAATATGGCAGTATTTACACATAAATAAAAGTATTTTTGTTTTGAAATGCATAAACTGCTAAATATTGCCCTTACATAAAATTTTCATTAATCAGAACACTCAGAATGTATCTTCTAGTGAATGATCTGTTAGGTTAATTAAAGGCTTAAAAAGTCGTCTTTAGTTTCATAAGGAAACTTCTTGTCAATTGAGAGTAGTATTAATTTACTTTTTTGCCCTATCAAGGGGAATGTCCTAAATATAGTCTTTGATTTGGGAATTAGGAGCATGTTGCAAATATCATTATTAAGATTATTAAGAGCCTTTCTCACAGAGAGTAATAGATGGAAATGGAAGCTGGGAGTGGAATAGCCACCTAACCCTGAGGGACCAGTGCCAGGTGCTGTGATATGTCCTTTCAAACATATTTTCTCTCATTTGATCCTCACCCACTCTGAGAAGTACTCCCCTTGTGTGATAATAATTGTACAGATAAGGAAAGTGACGAGTAGAGAATTTAGGTAATGTACTTACAAGTAGCCATTGAACTAACGAGAGGTACAAGCAGAAACCGATACAGGATTTCTGGTCACAAATCCTAACCTCTTTTTTTTCCTATCCAAAATTTTTTAGCATTCTTCATAAAGTCACTCAACAAATACACAGTCACATAGAATCCAGCAAGAAAGAAATGTAGCGGGAGTGGAATGCCTACTTTTTCTAGGATAGATAGAGTTGTATTTTTTTTTTCTGAATAAATTTTAGAAGAATGTGTCTGTTATGCTTCTCTAATAATAGCAGGATGCAAAAATCCAAATTATGTCAGGGTTATACTTATTTAAACTTGATTTTCCCCCAGAGATATTTAAAATTTAGTCTAAATGTTTTCCACTGAATCATTGAAGATTAATCAAGAAACCTGAATGTATCTAAATGAAAATCAATAAATAGAAAGTGTGAAAAATGAAGAGACAAAGTCACTTTTCTCCAACCACTCTTGATAGGAGAAAAAGACAAGAAAAGGCATGAAAGTCGTGCTTTCATTTTTTTTAAAAAAAAGTGTCTGTAACAGGGTGCGTGGATTAGACTTATTTCAACTAAATGCCATGCACGCGCTTATCTTACTGGTGTGTTCATTTTCTGTGTTAGGCGAAGAGATATAAAATGAACATTTCCAGGGCAGCGCCCGTGGCTCAAAGGAGTAGGGCACCAGCCCCATATGCCGGAGGTGGCGGATTCAAACCCAGCCCTGGCCAAAAACTGCAAAAAAAAAAAAAAAAGTACATTTCCAAGCGAATCAGAATAAATGGTCACTTAAGATTGGCCCCCAAGAAGCTTACACTCTGGTATTTTGGCTCTTCCTTCAGTGAACCTTCTTTATAGTTATTCCTAAAGTAGCAGGTGTAGTTTTGCCTAATTTTCTGACTTACAAAGGCATTTTCAGATTCAGTTTTAATCAGTTAAGGTAATAGAATGACCATATTTTTATTGCAAGGAACTTTATTATATAAAGATCTGATTTTGGAGTTTCCCTTATGTGACAGACAACCCCACGCCTTGACTTGACTTTACAAGTAAATGCAAACTTTTTTTTTTCAGAGACAAGAGTCTCATTTGTTGCCCTCAGTAGAGTGCCGTGGCATCACAGGTCACAGCAACCTCAAAGTCTTGGGCCTAAGCGATTCTCTTGCCTCTGCCTCCCAAGTATCTGGAACTATAGGCGCCCGCCACAACGCCCGGCTATTTCGCTGTTGTTGTAGTTGTCATTGTTGTTTAGCAGGCACGGGCTGGGTTCGAACCCACCAGCCCTGGTGTATGTGGCTGGCCCTGTAACTACTAAGCTACGGGCACCAAGCCATAAATGCAAACTTTTAAGACAGAGTCGCCACTGATCATCCAGCACATGGGGTCATACCGTCTACTGCAAGCACGTCATGGTTCCTTTCTCGCTTGTCCGTCCCTTCGGTTCATAATTCACTCGGGGAGGCAGAGAGGCTCAGGACTTCCGTGGGGGAGCTGAAGTTATTATTTCCCTGGCAGCTCTGGCAAATGGGCTTTTCACCCCTTTGGACCACTGGCCAAGAGGTGAAATAGGGAGTCCTTCTTGCTCACCGTCAACCCTTCCAGGCCGGTCTTTCTCTGTCCTCCTTGAAAATCTCCACATTTGAACCTCATATAATTGAGTTATATCACCCTGGACTCCTCGTTGTGGCCCTCACTGACCACAGATTTTCACTCTAGGTACATTGTCCTGACAGCCTGCCGCCCATGCCCAGTAATCCCGAGAGCCCATAGAGCCCCTGGGGCTCCTCTCTCCTCTTTTTTGACCTCTGCCCTGTGCTGGACTCCCACTCCCATGTCATCCCTGTGCACACTGAAGCATGACACATTTCTGTAATACCTCTGGAATCTCAACATTTCCCCAATGTCTCACCCCACTACCCCACTGCTCACTCTGCTTGCAGACTTCCGAGTATCCTTTGTCCACACTGGGACCTAAAATCCATTAATTCATTGTCCTATAACCGCTTGGCATTGATTGAATTAAGGGAGATATTTGAAGTGAGCATTTAAATCTACAGATCATTTTCCTTGCTTTTGCTCTTAAGAAATAATTGCTCATTCATGCAGTTACAAAACATACATTTTTTAAATTTTTTATCAATTTATTTGTTTGTTTGTTTTTTGAGATGGAGTCTCACTCTGTCATCCTGGATAGAGTGCGGTGATGTCATAGCTCACAGCAACCTCAAACTCTTAGGCTCTTGCCTCGGCCTCCCAAGTAGCTGGGACTACAGGCATGAACCTCTTTGCCCATCTAGTTTTTCTATTTTTAGGAGAAGCAGGAGTCTCACTCTTGCTCCAGCTGGTGGTCTCCTGAGCTCAGGAAATCCACCCATCTCAGCCTCCCAGAGTGCTAAGATTACAGGCATCAGCCACCATGGCCAGCCTACAAAACTTATTTTATCAAAAGTCCACAAATAACAGCTGACTAGCTCATTGCTTTATCTATGATTTGTTAAGGAACTATAGGTCCAAGGGCCTGTTATGTTATTACAATTACATTTCATTCTTAAGTTGTGAGCTAACAAGATAACTGAGTTGAAATAGCCACAAAACAAACAGGTTCCCTCTGGGGTTCTCTTACACCCAAAGTTATATTTAGAGAATGAGGCCCTGGTATAAATAAGGAGCAGTCTCTACCTCTGTCCATATTTTTCAGATACTCTCAATCATCTTTCTGAAATCTTTTTTTTTTTAAAGTTAATTTATCTGAAATAAACACAGAAGTTAGAGGGGTTCAATTTTAAATGAATTATCCAGCTTGGAGACATAAAGCCCAGTTCATCAAACTGAGCATATTAAAATTTTGTAATGGAAAATTTCATCATCGAAAGAAATATTCCTAAATTGTAAAGATGAATGTGAACTCTCACATGGCAATAGTCATATAGCTATGATAATCTGTGAGCTGGAAGGGACTTGAGATCAACATCTATTTTGATCCTTCTCCCATTACATAAAAGGAAGAGGAAACCCAATGAGATTAAGGGGCCGACTTAGTGTGATAAGTAAATGAACCCAAGTTGACACTCAGAATCTCCAGTCTGCAGCAGCTAATGCTTGTTGAGCATTTAAGCTGGGAGTAAACACTTTGCCTAGCATTTAATGCATCACAAAATTCTCACAATAAGGTAGTTAGGTCACCACTTTTTTAAAATGAGGAACAGCCCGGAGAGGCTAAACAACATCCCTGTGGTACACAGCAAATTAGTGGCAGAGCGCCATTGAACTTGCTTTCCCCCAATACTTGATGTCCCTTCCTAACCCTGCGCCTTAGCATGTGATGTTTCTTCTACTCTATCGGCTTGTTAGTCCTCTTTCCCTCGTTCACATAAGTACTTTGAGAAGCCACTCCAGCCGCATTATCTTTCTTCCTATAAGACTGTTGGCTCTCAGAAGACTCTACTATTTTTTCTTTACATTTCCTAGACATGGAAAATGCCTAGCAATGTTAGTTGGATGACTATTATAAGAACAGTCCAGTATAACCTCTGTAAGTTGACCTTACAAGGGACTGAGGCAAATTAGTCAGCATACGGAGGTGATCAACATAAGGAAATAGACCCTACTTTCACCAGTTTGTACACAGGACTCATGTCTGGTGCATGCAGATGAGATCAGCTGAAGGAGGTGGTCAGTGTAGGGAAGTGGTCAGTATAGGGAGATGGTCTGTGTAGGAGATGGTCAACTATCGAGGTTTTTCTATATGTGTCATAGAGACCTATCTGAAGCTGATATGTTTGAATTTTAAGGGATGAAAACAATCTTAGATCCTACGTGTTCTTTGTAATTATCTGCAAAGCAAACTATTAATATTTCTTTTATATTCTAAATAATCAAGTGCCTTTCCATGTGGAAAGTTACATATCCCTTTTATGACTCAGCAAATAGGAATAATATATATAATTAGATCATTTTTCATAATCTGCCAGTAAAATTAGAGGAGTACCATTCTGGTCACAAGTTTGAGGTTCTTCCTCTTAAAATACTTATTTTGGGGAATCACTTGGAGTAATTCTGGAAATTCAATTTTGTATTTCTGAATAGTGTATGTAATTGTCAAAAGCCTGCTATACTACAGAATCAATTATTAAGTGGATAGATCTTCCTAGAGTAAATACATCTGCTATTTAATTTCAAAATCTTTTTTATTGCAATTTTTCAAAAAAACATTAGAGACAAATATTTAAAATTATGAACATAACAGTACTGTTTCAGAAATGTTGCTCCTGTTTTATTCATGCTATATTCTGTTTACTGCTTTTAAATATATATATCTATTACATGATAACCAAGATGTACCCCCTGAAAGATTTTTTTTAATAGATTATCTTCAACAAAGAATATTTCATTATGGAACAATCATTCTCTGTTACTTAGGATTTTTTAATAATATGCTGAGAACTGAACAAAACTTTATCTACCCTCAGAGAACAAGCCACTTAAATTTCTCCAAATTATTTTAATTATCTTCTTAAATAATTGATTTTTAGAAATTCCCACAAAACATACCAAATATTACACTTCTAATGGATCCACCTGAGATTTTGAATTATTATTAACATTGCTATTTTTAGAGATAAATATTTAGCTCATTTATTTTATTTATGAAGATTATATTCACCACAAAATTATATTCATCTGTGAATGTGGCAATTAAAAAATAGTTACAAATGTTTAAAAATTAAACATTCCAATTCAAAAATTATTTCCAGGGCTTTCATTGATAACAAAGCTAGATACACTACTTGGGAGAAGGTATAAGAGCCCTCCTTGATAATATGTGCCTCTGCGTAAACATGAAGGGGGGAAAGAAAGGACCAGAAAATTATTTTGAGACCCCTGCCATTCTTTTTCTTCCACCAATTGCTTATGCAGTTTTCAAATTGTCAATATATTCAGAACATCTGAAAGCACCTCAAGAAAAATCCTATGAAGAATTAAAATTATTGTATTGCAGTTATCTTTCTGCTATTAACACAGAGTCAGCCTTCCTAAAAGTAGTCCATGCTCTGAATTTTCTTTTTTGATTTTCAAAAGTATCATAATAAAACATGGAAATTAGGTAGAGAAAAGCAAAGATACCAGAACTAGAAGTTCTTAATGCCATCGAGATTATGTTTTCTTAACCATTGATTTAAATGCATATCACTTTGGCTCGGCACCTGTGGCTCAACGGGCTAAGGCGCCAGCCATGTACACCTGAACTGGCGGGTTCGAATCCAGCCTGGGACCGCCAAACAACAATGAGGGCTGCAACCAAAAAATAGCTGGGCGTTGTGGCGGGTGCCTGTAGTACCAGCTACTTGGGAGGCGGAGGCAGGAGACTCGCTTGAGCCCAGGAGTTGGAGGTTGCTATGAGCTATGATGCCACGGCACTCTACCCAGGGTGACAGCTTGAGGCTCTGTCTCAAAAAAATAAAAAAATAAATAAATGCATATCACTTAAATTGTTCCGTATAGCTACCTTAAGTCATGGGTGTGTATAACATATTTGGGGAGTACGTACTAGATGATACCGGCTGTTATGTAATTGTATTTGTGTAATGCACTCTCATATATGTTGTGACTTGGGGGCCTGAGAACAATCCTGTGGGGTACTAGAGGGTTTTATCACATGAGAGAAAACTAGGGTTCAGTGAATTTAAATGACTTATCAACAATTAAGAAGCGATTCAGTGTGGGTGGGGCTGAAGTCCAAGTCTTCTGAATGCAAGATCAGTGATCTTTTTTCACAAGATCACTGAGACTCCAGAAAGCTGTAAATGGAAATTTTTTTATCTTTTTATTCCCTTATCTACCAAGCCAAGGTTGTGTTGAGCAACTGCCCTTCTGGGGGCCTCTGTCTTCCTCATCTCTGTGGACTCAGTGTAAAGTGTATGTACGGTTTATCTTACCCCTTAATAAACTTTCCCAAATGTGTTTAGTGTCCTTACCACTTGTCCCTTTGTTTATTCCTCATACTTAAAAGAAAGGCAAAGAGTGATCGTGGTGAGGAATTGAGTCTCCTCCTTGGTAGTTTAGGAGCTTGTGGAAGGCAAAGTGAATTTTCTCCTAGTGGAAAAAAAAAAAATGAACCAAACGAATACCAGAGGTACAAATGTTGCACTGACTTTCAAAAGCTTTCCCCAACCTGGGTGCCAGTGAAAAGTTATCCTTGGAGAACAGAGAGTTTCTGGGGTAAAGAATTGGAACAGGTTACTCTAAGAATCTAAAATGCAGTTCATCAGCCTGTACATAGCATGAAGATATCATAAATACATCCATTGTTGAATGACACTAACTCAAAACCTGCAGGCAGATAAGACACAAGATTATCTTGAAAAACAAATTTCACGAACATGGTACTTGGTTGTAAGTCTAATTAATGACTGCTGATAATGATGTTTCCTAAGTAGTATCTTTGTATTTTTTTGGTTCCTTCAAGTTATCTGTAGACATCATTAGGACTCTTTCCCCTGATAATAGAGAAAGTGGAAATCTAGTATGCTGAAGTTCTGGTAAGGAGTTAGTCCATTTCTCCCCCTCTTTGACTGGTTTTCAAATGAAACCAAGTCACAGAGGGAAATTAAAACCGTAACTGCTTCTATAACACTTTGTTCCTCAGGGGGCACTTGGACTAAAAGGAAAGCACAACAGCAAAATGCATGTAAGGTACAAGTTATGTGAGTCATCAGACACTGTATAATTCCAAAACATTCAGAAGCTAAATTGAACTGGGATAATTTGTGAGCAATGTTCTGACCTCCAGCATTTCCAAGTCTCATTTGACTCTGTAGCTTAGAGGTATTTTTTAAGTGGATTGTGCCACTTTAATTTTGTGATGTCCCAAGTCCATTCTGCACTAGCAATGTATAATTGTACATTCCTTATTCAAAAGGGAGAATGAATAAAGATGGGGTTGGAGGTAGATGGGGACAAGAGACACAAAGCAGCCACACTAATGGGGAGTTACTTTAGAACACGGATACCAAAAATTCTGTGGTTTCCTTAATAAGACAGATATTGATTGAAGTTTCACTGTCAAAAGCCAAACAGCAAGAACTCTTTTGACTGTAGCAAGGAAATTTTAGTCTTCAATGGCTGCCTTGAATGTCATAATATGGAAATTGCATAATGGTATTTAAATATATCAACATGACAGCATTTTCTTTAGGCAAAGAAGTAGTCCCCAAAGTGAGCAATTCTATACCTTGTAAAATTTTAACATAGTACATATCTAAGTGGGTTAAGAGAAGATGAATTATATCTATATTTTTAGAACACAAAAATGTAAAAAGTAGGTCCAGTAATCTTTTGAAAACTTTTTAATGGTTGGCTTCAGTGAAGACTTTCATGTATTACATATAGTAAGAAATATCCATCTTGAGATATTTCCAGCTGAATATGGATGTCACATTTCCACCAGTTTTCCCAATGGCAAGACATTTCTTTTTCATGTAAAAAACACATGGCTTGATTGAAAGATGTGTCTGGTCAAATAGTGATTGAAAATTAAGATTCTTTTTTTTTAATTTTACCAAATTTATAGAATGTAATTCAATGGAAGTAGTATTTTTAAGTGTAGTAGTTGATTAGAAATTTAATATTTAAATTATAGATCTTAAGTGTCATTTCTTTACGTAATATATAATTAGGGAGATTTTTAGCTCAACAACTATTAATGAAGATATTTTGTTTAAAAAATTGATGAGTTTACACTTGATGAAATTGTATTAGACAGTTCTTCAAAGTAGCCATTAGTTTCATGTTGAGTAGAATACAGCACTTCAAGATACTGGGGAAACACATTTCAGAGCAGTTTTACCTTTGGGTTGTACTACCAGATGGCAGCGACATGTGAATGTTATTCTACAGTAAGAATAGTTAGAGGAATCTACCCAGATCCATGCTGCTTCTAGATAAAACTCTCTCTTCCTCATAACTTTCTATCTAATGAAATTAGAAAATTGCAAATACTAACATTTTCTGTGAGAATAGCCCCCATCACAAAGTCCCCAAACAGCAGTCACTGCCGTAAGTATGGTGAAAGGGAGCACTTATATGCTGTTGGTGGGATTGCAAAGTAATACAGCCCTTTTGGAAAGAAGTATAGAGAATCCTCAAGGAGTTAAAAGCAGATCTTCCATGATCCTGCAAAGCCATTACTAGGTATCTACCAGAAGAAAAAATCATTTCGCATAAGGACATTTGCACCAGAATGTTTACTGCAGCTCAATTCACAATCGCCAGAGTGTGGAAACAACCCAAGTGCCCATCAACTCATGAATAAATAAATGAATTGTGGATATGTAGACCATGGAATACTATTCATCTATAAAGAAAGATGGAGACTTTACATCTTTTGTATATACCTGGATAGATTTGGAGAATATTCTCCTAGATAAAGTATCAGAAGAATGGAAAAAGCATCCAATGTACTCAATACTAATCTGAAACTAGTAGATGAACTACTACACACCCACTCAAGAAAAAAAAAAGCAATTAAATGAAATTCAAGTAGGAGGGGGAGGGGAGAGGGAGTTTGGTAAGCTCTCACTTAATGGGTGCAATGTAGGGGTATAAGGCACATCTCCTGAGTGAGAGCTCAGCTGCAGCTTGGACAATGAAGGCAAACAATGTAACCTAGTTTTTGTACCTAGATATCAATCTGAAATAAAAAACAAAAGTAAATTTTTCTTTATAATATTTATAAATGTTTTTGGCATTTATAAATACTTCCATCTTGTATAAATCATTGATTTATTGTTTTTAAAATGTTTTTGCTAAATATTCAATGATCTCATTGTAGGCATGAGCCACCAGAGGGTGAAATGCGTTCACTAATACACTAGTCTCCTCTCATCCATCGGGGATAAGTTCTAATACCTCCATGGATGCTTAAAACCGTGGATAGTACTGAACCATACATATATATGTGTGTGTGTTTGTGTGTATGTATGTGTATATATATATACGATGTGTTTTCATGTGATAATGGAGACAACTGCTAAGCCACTGGGGGCAGGGGCAGGTGGCACAGACAGCATGGATATGCCAGGAAAAAGATGATTCACATCCTAAGTGTGACAGCACAAGATTTTATCACACCCCTCAGAATGGTGGCAGTTTTATCTTTGTGAATTATTATTTCCATTTAATATTTTCAGACCATGATTGACATGGATAACTGAAACCTCAGAAAAAAAAACTAGAACTAAGGGGGAACCACTACAATTTGACCTCTACCTTTTCTCGAAGTGAATACATTGTTCCTCAGGGGAACTATGTTGTTAGCATCTCAATTTTTCTATTTTTTATAAATTGATGTTAATTTTTCTTTGAAATGATTCCTTTCTCTAACATCATAGAGCAAATACAGTTTATAAAGAAAAAATTAAAACTGAGAATAAAAAATGATTATTTTCAAAGCTTCATACACTGTTCAGTCCTTCAATTTATCAAACAGAAGTTGGTCAGGAGTTGAGACAGTGTTGCCCAGGGGACCGTCCACTAATGATTATGTGGACAAGACATTGATGCCTAGAGAAGATTTATTAAAAATTTATCTTTTATGTGGACAAAATATATTCATAACACATTCAGAAGACTTAATACAGACATATTAACTAGCATGCTATAAAAGTTACAAAATAAACTTTAAAATTATGTGTAGGTATATGTAAAAATACCTTCATGTATCATCTTTCTCTTCCCTCTATTTAGCAGATAAAATATTACTAGATCTATTTCCTTAACAGGCTGTAAAATTATATAAAAATTACAGCCTGTTAAGCGAAGAAAAGACAACTCCAAATAGACCATTAATATGACTAGTTGCCCTCAGGAATAAAAAAAAAAAATCGTATAATCACCTGTGTGATTTCACAGTGCCATGTTTGGTACACAGGTACTCAAACGTCCTAAATATCACTTTCTCACACACATATTAAAATGCTGTGTCTCCTTACTGTGTTGATGGCAGAAGCAACATTCGCTAAATGATTGGACTAGTTCCTAACTGTTCATTGCAACTAGTTAATCACTAGGATTACAGTTGGTTTAAAATAAGGATCTCTTATTTTCTTTTGATCAAAAATGGACTTCCTCTTATTTCTAGATGAAGTCTTAGAGTTCTAATTTCAAGAATATAATTTATTAATTGGATTCAATTGGCAAAAGAATGCATATATCTGCTCCCCCTACTCAAACCCTTTAATTAAGAAAATGCATATATATTCACATACATTTGCACATTGATAAAACATAAATATGTGTTTTATGATGCGTGCTTAACAACATGAAGAAAGAAAAAGCCAGAGTGCCATTGGCTGATCAGAGACTTTGAAGCATCCTCAAAGAAACAAAACTAGAAGAAGCTGCAGTCCAAACAGTGTTTGAGAAAACTCTTCTGTAGCTGGAAGGAATTCTTAAAATTCTACAAACACGTAGTCACAAAATACACAGGGTAGGATGTGTTTTTGGGGAAATAATTAGGCGAGCAGTTGTAACCACGTTTCAAACTGTTGAGTTATTACTCATTCCTTTTTCCTGGATAATAATCTTTGGGCAGCTGCAGTTACCCCGGGCTGAAGTGCTGAATGTGGCTAAAAAGACATGGTCTTCACTCTGGAAGCTTATCGTTGAAAATGTAAGTGGGTAAGCCACATAACCTAAAAATAAGCTGCCTACACATATGTCTCTCAATGTGCCACACTCTGCATCCCACAGTCACAGCAATATCCACAGATGGGCAAACGGGGAGTCTCGCAGACCAGGATGCATAGACAACCAAGGAAGACCGAGGAAGGTGAATACCACAAAAGAGATGAAGCAATGCCAACAAGCCACAGAACTGGCACCAAGAATACAAAATAAAAAACGTCAAGAATAGTATTGTCTCAGAGTTTACAAGATATAAAATACCTTGTTTATAAAGTAGGAATAAACATAGAAAAGAGGAAAATATATTGGAAATAATCATTTTAAGAAAAATATAATTAACTTAACGTGATGTATTTACTTGTAAACTTACGAATAATAGCCCAGGTTCAATGCGTCTGACATCTTTCATCAGAATCATCAAGGGTTCAATCTTATATCACATGTAGCCTCTGTATTAGTTACTGTTTTATAACAAATTACCCAAAACTTAGCAGTGAAGCCAGTGAATATTATCTCAGTTTCTGGGGGTCATGAATTGAAGTTCAAACTATCTCACAAGGCTATAGTCAAGGTGTTAGCTACAGACAGCAGTTATCTCAAGGCTTGACTAGGGGAAAATCCACTTCCAAATGCACATACATGGATGGATGTTGGCAAGAGACCTCAAGTCCACCTTTGTTATTGACTGGAAACATCCTTTTCTTACTGTGTTGATTCTGGGACAAAAGACAGTGAGGGATGAGAGAGAGAAAGAGAGGGAGGGAGAAGGCTAGATATACACATGCATATTAAGCATTGTTCTTACTTTATGGAAAGTTTTTCAGCATTGTGCGTATCTGTGTTTTCTAGATTTTTTTAAATAAACATTTTCAGTTTTATTACATATACTCACAAAAATACTTTTTTAATTTTTTTTTAAACAAGTGAACGGTTTATTAAGAATTAAACAAAGGTATGATGTGATACAGTACAAGCAAGACACTCAAGATAGGTGTAACAGTACTACTCACACAAAAACTTAAATTTCACCTCAAAACAAATCACAAGACAAAAGAGAAAGCAATTTCACTGTTATAAAATAAGATATTTCATGCAAAGTATTAACTCTGCCCCCCTAAAGCCCATCCTCCCAACAAACAAAAAACTATCTGGGAATACTGCTATGCTAACATATTAACCACAGTATAATCATTCATAGGAAAACAGTAATTAAGCAATGAATTAAATTAAATAACAAAGTTCAAACTGTCATAAACTCATAGACCA
>CAUYRH010023969.1:0-35935 GCA_963574655.1 Perodicticus potto | reverse complement strand
CCTTTATCATTTCTGATTGAGGTGACTAGAGATTTTACTTTTCTATTTCTGATTAGTCTGGCCAAAGGTTTATCTATTTTGTTTATTTTTTCAAAAAACCAACTCCTTGTTTCATTAATTTTCTGAATGATTCTTTTGTTTTCAATTTCATTGATCTCTGATGTAATTTTGGATATTTCTTTTCTTCTGCTGGGTTTAGGCTTAGATTGTTTTTCTTTTTCCAATTCCATAAGATGGCTTGTGAGTTTATTGATGTGCTCTCTTTCTGTTTTTCGAATGCAGGTGTCTAAAGTGATAAATTTTCCTCTTAGAACTGCTTTTGTAGTATCCCACAGGTTTTGGTAGCTTGTGTCTTCATTGTTGTTATGCTCAGGGAAGTTAATGATTTTCTGTCTTATTTCTTCCTGCACCCAACTGTCATTCAACAGAAGGTTGTTTAGTTTCCATGTCTTTGTGTGGGGTTGAACATTTTTGTTGGAGCTGAGTTCCACCTTTAGTGCCTTGTGGTCTGAGAAAATACAAGGTAAAAGTTCAATTCTTTTGATTCTGTTAAGGTTTGTTTTGCGTCCTAGGATATCATCAATTTTGGAGAATGTTCCATGGGCCAATGAGAAGAATGTATATTCTTTATCTGTGGGATGGAGAGTTTTATATGCGTCTATCAAGCACAGTTGTTCTAGGGTCTCATTTAAGTCCCTTATGTCTTTGTTTGATTTCTGTTTAGAGGATCTGTCCAGCTATGTAAGAGGAGTATTAAAGTCCCCTGTTTTTATGGTGTTATAGGATATCATATTGCTCAGACTGAGTAAGGTCTGTTTCAAGAATCTCGGAGCATTTAAATTTGGTGCATAAATATTTAGAATTGAAACGTCTTCCTGTTATATTTTTCCCTTGACCAATATAAAGTGACCATCTTTGTCTTTTTTGACCTTAGTTGCTTTAAATCCACATGTATCTGAAAATAAGATCGCAACTCCTCTTTTCTTCTGAATTCCATTTGCCTGAAAAATTGTCTTCCAACCCTTAACTCGGAGTTTTAATTTGTCTTTTGAAGCTAGGTGTGTTTCCTGCAGACAGCAAATGCATGGCTTGTGTTTTTTAATCCAGTCAGCCAATCTATGTCTCTTTAGTGGGGAATTCAAACCATTAACATTTATTGAGATAACTGATAAGTGTGGTAGTGTTCTATTCATCTTATTTTGTGAGAGTCCATTGCTTAGTTTTATCTTTTGCATCAGTATGGAAGTTATGCTCTGACCTTTAATTTCTGAGTTCTTATTTTGTTGTTGATCCATTGTGATGGTCAGTGTGTAGAACAGGTTGGAGTATTTCCTGTATAGCTAGTCTTGTTGTGGCAAATTTCCTCAATGTTTGTATATCAGTAAATTATTTGATTTCTCCATCAACTTTAAAACTTAGCTTGGCAGGATATAGAATTCTAGGCTGGAGATTGTTCTGTTTAAGTAGGTTAAAGGTAGATGACCATTGTCTTCTTGCTTGGAAAGTTTCATTGGAGAACTCTGCAGTCACCCTGATAGATTTGCCCCTGTAGATCAACTGGCACTTATTCCTGGCAGCTTGAAGAATATTTTCTTTTGTCTTGACTTTGGACAGGTTCATCATTATGTGTCTTGGGGAAGCTCAGTTAGAGTTGAGGTGACCTGGGTTCCAATATCCCTCTGAAAGGACAGTGTCAGAATCTTTGGTGATATTTGGGAAATTTTCATTTATAATATTCTCTAGTATGGCTTCCATTCCCCCTGGGGCATTCTTCTTCCTCTTCTGGGATACCTATAACTCGTATGTTTGAACACTTCCTAGAGTCCCATAATTCTGTCAGCAAACGTTCTGCTTTCTCTCACTTCTTTTCTGCCTCTTTAACTATCTGAGTTATCTCAAGAGCTTTGTCCTCTACCTCTGAGATTCTTTCTTTTGCATGGTCTAATATGTTGTTGAAACTTTCTACTGCATCTTTAAGTTCCCTAATTGACTGCTTCAGTTCCCTCATCTCTGCCATCTCCTTTTTATATTCTTCATAGCGTTCATCTCTTACTTGATTCCATTTTTGGATTTCTTTTTCCACTTTATCAGCATTTTCCTTCAATATTTCCTTCATTTCCTTGATTTTTTTCATCATCTGTATTCTAAATTCCCTTTCTATCATTTCTAACATTTCCTTATAGGTGTAATCCTCTGCAGTATCTACCTCACAGCCCCTTAGGGGGGTTGCTCTGGACTGGTTTTTCATGATGCCAGGATTTTTCTGCTGATTCTTCCTCATGAGTGATTTATTTTATCTGTTTCCTTGCCATAATTTTCCTTTCACTTCTTCCTGTTCTTTAAATTGCTGTGCCTCTGGACTAGGGTTTCAATGAGTTCTTCTGGTACAGGATCAGAAGGGTGAGAAGATTGAAGAGCAAGAAGGGAAAAAAGAAAGAAAGAGAGAAAAAAAGAAAAAGAGAAGAAAAAGGAGAAAGGAGAGTGGGTGGGTAGAAGCAACTCTCGACCAAAAGAAGAGAGGCACAGAAAGAAGGGGACAGGAGCAATATAGGTGTACAGTAGGGTACTTTGACCCAACCTTAAGAACCCCCAACCTCTGGGGGTGCTGGGTTGGGTGGTTAGGTGAGTAGCTCTTTGCCAGCCTGTGTGAACACCGTACCCCACCTCCACCAAGTAGAGAGGAAAGACAAAAATGCAATAAATCAAACCAAAACAAGCAAACCGAAAACTTTATGGGATAAAATTGGGGGAAAAAAACAATTAATATGGGTAGAAACACTAGCAAAATTGAAGTTCTAATTGTTGAAAAAGGCAACAATGGAAAATTATATTTAAAGTAGAAAAATGAAGAAATAAAAGAAAGGAAAAATCTTTAAGGAAAATGCTGAAATTAAAAACAAAACAACAATAACAAAAACAAACAAACAACAACAAAAAAAAAAAAACACAAAGCAAAACAAAACCAAAAACAAAGCAGTATATATATCTTGCTGATATTGTCTGGGCACGAGGAGATCTTCTGGGGTCTAATATGTTAGTCATAACGTTGACACGGCTGTACAAAATGGAGACCAGAGGCCTCTAATGATTTCTCAAACCCCACAGGGTGGAGAGCTTAAATCCTCCTCGGCCTGCTTAGAAGGCACTTTAAATTGCTAATTTGGGCTAAGCAGAAGCTTTCCCAGGAAAGCCCTTGTGGATGGGATCAATCTTTAAGTGGCTATCCACTTACCCAGTGTGCCAAAACAGGTCTCACCCTATGCCCCTGAGGGCTAAGGCTGCATGGTGTCTCAGTTCCTGCCTTTAGGCTGCTCAGTCACTAGATTACTCGCTCCCTCCCAATGCTTGTTCTGGGACCCTGAGGGTGGAGCTTGCCAGGGCAGTTCTCCCACAATGGCTCCACACAGCCCACAACCAAACACTGGTAGGTCCGTCTGGCTCGATGGCCCAGTCTGGGGACCCAGACAACACTCAAAGACCTCGGAGCTCTTGCCCAAGTTCTCCCAAGGCAGTTCAACTGAGTGCCAAGTCCAAAAGAAACCCAAACAGCTCACAAGTAAGGCCTTTCCAGCTTGCAGTCTCTCTGCTGCTACACAGCTGCCAGCAGGATTAGACTGAATGAACACACACAACCACTTGCCAGATCTCCACTGCTTTTGCCTTCCTCAGGGGGTCCAGAAGTCTCACACTGTCTCCCTGTGTCCCCAAAGGGATGTTCCTGGACAGATCCTGCCAGCCAGAGATGCCTGAAGTCTTCTCTCCCCAGTCTCACCATGCCCAGTTGCAAGGTAGCTGTTACTCGGCCACCATCTTGCTCCACCCTCCGAAGTCTCCATCTTTTTTAATGACGGAATAGTATTTCATTGTATCCATCTATCACAGTTTATTAATCCATTCATAGGCTGATGGACACTTGGGTTGATTCCATGTCTTGGCAATTAAAAGTAGCATGTTCTAAGCTAAAGCTAATACCATCCAGTCAAGCTACACTGACCTGACCTTGGCCATTGTTTTTTGTTTCTACAGATGGGGGAAGGGAACCACACTAAGTGCCATTTTACTCTCTCTGCACAGCTCAGGACCCACCTAAATCCTAGTGACTGTGCTCAGAGCCAGCTCTGTCTTCTGCAACAGCACTCATTCCTCAGAAGACCAAATACTGTTCTGGAAGGGAGAGGCTAACCAACACACACTTCCACATCCCTCTCTGCTCCAGGTTCCTCCGAACTTGGAGCCATTTTTCCTAAGCACTTTCAACCATGTCTCTTCTACAAGCAATGAAAAGATGCTTAACGGTGGAACTAGAGTCAAAATCCAAACATTCTGGGGTAAAAAATGGTACCAGTGACTCTTCATGAGCCTGTGAGCCTATACATAAACCTGTGGAGCCTAAGCTTCCCTTCTTCACCAATAAAACAGAGAAAATATTCACAGTCAGAAAGAAAGTGAGCATCAAGTGGAATAAGACACAGAAAACCACCTTGGGGAAGGTGAGATGCTCACCAGATGAATACAAGAGGGAGATGAAGACAGAAGAGGAAGAAAGTGAAGGTGGAGGGAACCAAGGAAGGACCAGAAGAGGAGACCCACCTGCACTAGCCAGGATCTGGCTAACTGTGCATTCTGGGTGTGTCAATGGCTACAGTCCCACGTGAGAAGCAGGAGGCTTCAGGGAGCACCCCAGCTGCATCCAAGCCTTAGGAGTCAACTTCTAGTCTGATAATGCCCTTAGAAGAGTTGCTGCCTATAAGCTCCTATTCATGCTTTGGGTTCCCAGCTCCAACATGAAAGAGGAGTAAGTGGAAGGTTTTGAAGAATTTCCAGCACTCCTTAGAGGCTCACTGATGATCACCACACTGATCTTCTCAGATTTTTGTCCTGCACCCATGTGATGTCCTAGCTTCCCTCCTCCCCTTGCTGATATTCCACAGTCATTATCTCTCTGTTGCACACACCCACAGTTCCCTCGCTTCTTTCACTTTGATGTATTGGCCTGGCTGGACAACCAGTTACACCCAATTTCTCTCATCTGCATCTATGCAGCTGAACATGACAAAGAAACATGCGTAGTCACACTGACTGGTCTCATTTTAAACTTGTATCCACAAACCTCTTCAGTGACTCTCAACGCTGGCCAGAGATCATGTGGGATTTCCCCATCCACCCCATCCTCCACTCTCCTAAATGATCATCTCTTATCTTCTCCAGTCTTCTCGAAATGCCACCATCCTCTTCCCTATCTTTACCTTCTACTTAACTGAGAAAAGTGCAGCAACCAGAAGGAGAGTCCCATAGATTTCCACACCACCTCCCCCTGCCTTCCCTCACCAGCCTTCACATCTGTCACCGTAGGGGAATTATTGGTACTCCCTTCTGAAGCCAACCCCTCCCTCAGTGACTCCATTCCAGCTACTCTCCCTGTTTTTCAATCAACGATGAACACACTCTTGTTCTGATTATTTACATATCACTACACAGGGGGGACTGGCCCCCAGGACCCACAGGGAAACTGAGATCCACAGATGCTCAAGTCCAATATCCTTGAAAGATTTTGTATTTTTAAGAAATTAACAGATATTCAAAAAGTTATCTGTGGCTGTTACGTGCTCAGTCCTGTGCAAGGTGCTGGGCTGGGAAGGCGATGAGAACACACAGAACCAGGGTCTTGTCTGCAGAGAGCTCGGTAGGGACCGTGTGTGACAATACTGTGAGCTCCAGTGCCGTACATGACCAGGGTGGGAGACACCCAGCCCAGGGTGCATGGGCCAGCAAGTGGTAGAGGCACTCAGCACTGAGTGAGTTCAGAAGGTACAGGGACAGCTGTGGGCAGAGGGGCTGGAGAAACTTCAACACACCAGAGCTAAGCTAAGCTCTGAAAAGCCAAGGGAAGGAGAAGGGCTTCGTGGCGAGTAGGAGCCAGTGCAGTGTCCCCTCTGAATCCTGGCACAAACTTCTCATGTGGCCTCATGTGACAATAACAGAGTGACCCCAGAAACGTTGTTTAACTTCACTTTAATTTCTTTATCCCTTCACTAAGTGGCTTGTTTGAGATAACTTACAAAGTCTTTTCAGTTTCAAGGGCTCTATAAATCTGTGCCATAATGACTAATTTAAAATTAAGCATTGGGCATGCAGAAATTTAAAAATGATAAGTCCCTTCCCTCCAAAATTTCTCAATCTATTATGGGAAGCAGGCATCAGTTCCCTAACCCCTTGAAAAGGGGTGCCATGAGAATTATTCCCATCCTCATTAAAGATGAAGGTTCCGAGGCTCAGGGAGGTGAACCCCCACCTCAGGGAGCTTCTCTAAGGGTGGGTTCAGATGCTAACAAGAAGCTCTGCATTCTTGTTCATGGCGCAGTTTCTGACTCAGCAGGTCTCCAGAGTCTGCATTTCTAATTAGCTCTGAGGTGACGCTGAGGACCACGCTCTGCACAGCATAGCACTGCTGACCAAATCATTCCCCAGAGTGCCTGTGTCACGTGTCAAAAATTCTGGAATCTCTAGAAGCAGTGTTTCCCCATCCTGGCCACGCAGCAGAATCACAGGAGCAACTTGTAAACATGTACCCAAGGCTCAATCAGAAATTCTGATTCCATCAGGATGGGATGTGGGATCCCATTTCTTTAAACAAGTTGCTCACATGGTTTGTTCGAACAGCCCTTTAGGATTATGACCGCTCCCCCTGGCTTTCCTGAACCCCTGAGGACGTGCTCTCTGCCTTGTCTCTATTTCCCTGACTCTAGCTCCTTCTGCCGTATCCCCTGCCTTTTAGAATAACCCCAAAGCATCCTCCCAAACAAAACTGGACACAAGTCCAAAGAGAGCTTCTGGGGGAAGATCTGGCCGGTTTCTGCCCCCAAATCATATTTCTCCCCAACTTCAGCTGGTCTCAGTGCCTTAAATTTCTCAGGCTATGATATATTCCCAAGATCTCAGGAACAGGGCCCAAGTCCCGTTTCCACATCATGGGTTTAACAAAGGGTTATAGGCCCAATAAATGGGGGTGGAATTCAAATGGAAACTGAGTTAAACATTGCCTTCTTTCTAACTATTTTTATCAAAGGAAGACATCTGGAGAAGAGCAATTTAAATGAATTTTCTCCAATAGTTTTCCCCTGTAACACAGACTAGGCAACCTCAGAGTACGGTGAGCCCAGCAGGAAAGCAGAGGAGGAGACAGGAGGGAAGGAAGCGTGGTGCAGGCACTAGCAGGGCACTTACTGCCCTCCCAGCACTGCCAAGTGCTTTAGGAACCTACACAGTGATAGCTAACCTGATTGCCTATCAGGATAGACTAAAGAATTCTCTAGTGTTCCACAGTCCCAGGCTCCAACCAAACCCGCCGAATCAAAATCTCTAGGAGCCAAACCCAGGAACTTTTTGAAGCTGCCAGGTGCTTCTGGTATTTGGGAACCACTGCACTGCACTGTTTAATCCTTATAGCAACCCCCTTTACAGATAGAGCTGCTCAAGTGCAAAGTGACTTGTTGAAGCCACACGGCCCAGAAGAGCCAGAGCCAAAGCAAGAAGGAAACAGAACAGGCTTCCTAGTGGCACAGTCACAGAAAGCAAAACTAGCCACATTCCTGGGAGGGTAATGATGGTGCCTTTTTGCTTTGAATGTACCAGTATTTTGAAATTTTGTGATGTGCGTGAGTTGTGTCCAGTGTGTGGACTTCACCCTGGGTGGCTCCGAGTGAGTCACTCTTTCTGTTGGAAAGGAAGGGATGTTAATAGCCTGTAAGAAAGTGGCAGACCCCAGAATCCACAGGGAACAACTCTGCTAAAGAAAGGCTTCTGTTTTTCTTAGAATAGTTAATTGGGCAAATCAGAGGATAACACACATACACACACACACACACACACACACACACACACTCATATCATACGCAATAGTTTTACAGAGACACATGATAAAATCTTTCTTGATGCCCTAAAGGTTGGGTTGAATAACTTGGGTTGGGTAATGTTATGTCAAAGCACACCTAATCATACTCTCATTCCTAAGGAATGTGAACTTCAGCGTTCAAGGCATCACATGCCATCTCATGGGGCCTTTTCTTGCTCTTTCCTTCTTAGACATTTTATCAATACTGAGATGGGTGGAAAGGATGATTGTGGCTGCAGGGCAAGGTGCTGTAGTGAACTTATACTTTGAATCACCCCCTCTGACGTGAGCCCACAACATTGCAACGGATAAAGCAAAAGTGACAGAACCAGGTTCCAACACAGGTCTGCATGTGCCCCCAAAACAGATTAGATGTGTCAAGGAAAAGGGGCTGAAGCTGCACACCCAGCAGGCTCAGGTCCTGCCCTGGGCAGTGGATGGAGCTCACCCCTGGAGAGCCACAGGAGCCAGCTGCATGCTGCAGCAATTCTGGAAAGGGATTTCTGCTGCTAGTGAAAAGAAAATTGAAGATTTCTGCAGCCTTCCTGCTATAGGGACACACTGGCACAGGCTTTTACGCAGGAGCCAAGCTAAGAGCCATCACTCAGAGCCTGCAGGAGCTTGACGCTTCTGTTATAAGGCCTGGCTCTGGAAGTGGGGCCTGGAGGGGCACTGGGCTGAGGGTGTGACCCTCATATCAGACAGCCTTGGTCCTGGAGAATGAAAGACTAGGGGAACAGGTATTAAAGAAGAGGTGGGAAAACCACTTAAAATGTGTCCTCAAATAAGTCTTCTTACATTATGAAGAAAGAAGAAATGTATTATTACATCTATGAAGAAATGCAATGCCATGAAGGACAACATGTAAATAAATACGTGGAACATGGATTCACTCCAAAGTCATTTTATTGAACAACCTAATAATGGTTCTCAAATAAAAATAATCAGGATACATAAAGATTTAGGTTAAATAATAACTGTTATTAAAAAAGAAATTATGGGACCAGGCCCGGTAGCTCACACCTATGATCCTAGAACTCTGGGAGGCTGAGGCTGGAGGAGCATTTGAGTTTTTCTTTTTTTTTGTAGAGACAGAGTCTTACTTTATCACCCTTGGTAGAGTGCCGTGGCGTCACACTGCTCACCGCAACCTCCAACTCCTGGGCTTGGGCGATTCTCTTGCCTCAGCCTCCCGAGTAGCTGGGACTGCAGGCGACTGCCACAACGCCCGGCTATTTTTCTGTTTTGCAGTTTGGCCGAGGCTGGGTTTGAACCCGCCACCTTTGGCATATGGGGCCAGCGCCCTACTTGCTGAGCCACAGGTGCCGCCCAGCATTTGAGTTTTTGAGTTCAGGAGTTGGAGACCAGCCTGAACAAGAGTAAGACCCTGTCTTTATTAAAAAAAAAAAAAAAAATGGAAAAATTAGCCAGGCATTGTAGTAAGCCCATGCAGTCCCAGCTATTTGAGAGTCTGTTTGAGCCCAGAAGTTTGATGTTGCTGTGAGCTAGGCCATAGCACTCTAGCCTAGACAACAGAGCAAGACTCTATCTCTAGGAAAAAGAAAGAAGAAAGAAAGAAAGGAAGGAAGGAAGGAAGGAAGGAAGGAAGGAAGGAGAGAGAGAGACAGAGAGAAAAGAAAAGAAAAGAAAGGAAAGGAAAGGAAAGGAAAGGAAAGGAAAGGAAGAAAAAGAAAGAAAGAAAGAGAAAAAAAAGAAAGAAATTATGAAGCACAAAAATAATAAAAATGAAACAATGAAATAGCCACTAGCCTGGGGAAAGAACCAATTAGAAATCTTGGAAATGAAAAGTCATAGAAGTTGAAAAATAAATATCGATATAATGGAACACAGTAAAAGAGAGAATTAATGAAATGAAATGAAATACTTGTGTAGCAATAATACATTCAATCAGCCCAGCAAGTCAAAAAGATAAAGGAAGAAGTAAAACAATAGGTAGGAAACATGGGTAGGGGAGGTAAAGCAAGAAGCTAAAATTTGTGTTTAATAAGTATTTCAGAAAATAAAACTAGGGAGATCACTGTGAAGAAGCTTTTGAAGAGATGTCTGAGAATCTTCCAAAATTGATGAAAGAGGTGAAAAGTGAAAGAAAACTGAACACTGAGAAGGGGAAATAAAAATAAATCTACACCTATACACATTATAGTGAAACAGCAGAGAAATAGACAGCATTTGAAAGTCTCCCAGAAGACTAGTGCTTTTTTAAATACTGAGGTAAAAAACTTGTCAACCCAGAATTTTATACTCAGCTAAACTACCATTCAAGAAAAAGAAATTGCAAAAGGAGGACATTTTTAAGTATACAAAGAGTAAAAGAATTTATCTCCCCACATACCCTCCCTAGAATAATTATCAAATGATGTACACCACCAAGAAAAAAACATGAACCCAGACAGATATGGGATATCAGAAACAGCAATAATAGGTAGCGCCTGTAGCTCAAAGGAGTAGGGCGCCAGCCTTATATGCCAGAGGTGGCAGGTTCAAACCCAGCCCTGGCCAAAAACAGTAAAAAGGAAAAAAAAGAAACAACAGTAAGTACAGATATAAGAGATTGGATATTTAAAAAATTCTTCAATTTTTTACTGAAAAATAATAACTGAAGTTTTTAGGTTTTCTCTTTAAAACAAAAACTCTGGACAAGACTAACAAGATGGGAATGTATTCAATGGTTGTTAAAATGAGATAAGGCCTGGGCCCTGATTGGCAGGAATATAGAAATAATAAATCATTTTAAACTGTGTTATAATATTTGTTCTCTCAGTGTGTTTTTAAAGGTTAAGGAGAGCCACTAAAAGAATATAGGTTCAACCCAGAGTTATGGAATTTGCTGAGCAAAAGCAGTACAGGGGATGGGAAAAATATTTTTTTCAATCATCAATTCAACAGAAGTCAGGAAAAGAAAGCAAGAAAGCCTGATTTTTAGATGTCACAAAGTCAGTAAGTTGTATAACAGAATCGAGATGTGAAAAGACCTCGTCAGGTCTAAAACCTACCAGATGGCTATTAAGATAAATATTCTAAGTCTCAAAAAGTCAGTTTTAGAACTTCTAGATAGGGAAGCCCTGGCCATCAGCAGGTCATATGAAAACTCAGAATGCTTTGAAAAGCCTGGGCAATTAATTAATCTCTCTAAGCTTCTCCATATGTAAACTAAGGCTAAGAATCACCTGCACAGTTCTCAGGGGATTGAAAGGACAAAATATGGGAAATGCCTCACAGGTGTCTGGCGTATGGAGAGCACTCGGCAAGCAGAAGCGGTAATAAACGTGGACATTGATCATTTTGAAAGCACTTCAAATTATCCATAAATATGGAATAACTCATGTTTGCAAAATATTATTGTACAAGTCAGCTGTGCAGATTCAATGTTCAGCAGATAATAAGACTTACTGTTTTGTTTCTTTCCATCTGATGACCTCTCACCCACTCGGCATTTGTACTTGGCTCAAAACTAGCAACTTGAACCCCTCTTGCTTCACGGTTAACTGCGAGGTGTCTATCAAATGGCTATTAATAAACTCAGCTTTCATCTGGGTCAAATCAGGTGAAGACACCAACCAGCCAAGTCCCCTTTGCCTTTATTTTGAACTGCTTTGAAATTCAAATCAGAAAATCCACTCCCTCAAGGATTTTAACAAAACCCTCTTGCTATTGGCTGAAAATGTTTTATATATTAACTCACTTTCCATAAGTACTTCCCGCACCCGCCCTTGGATGGGGCAGAGGAACCCTAATCCCACCCAGGTGTGCCCTGTTCTAGGCCTTGGTGTGGCACTGCCCTCCAGAGGGCATTTCTGTGCAGGACACTTGGGCCAGAGTGACGGGAATGAGATGTTCCTAGGTCTTTTGTGTCAAGGGTGGCACTATTTTGGGGTAAATGAGCAAATAACCGGCATGGAAACTGGGCCCTCCCAGTCACTACCATGCAGAAAGGCTTGGTTTTCCAAGAGGAGATGTGGAGACTGTGACTCCAAAAATAATTCCAGCCTGTGACTCCAGAGAGGTGGGGAAGGCCTCTGGGAGGTTACTTACTCCAGGGAATGCAAACTACCCTACAAGGAGCCCTGGGGTGTCTGGAGAGAGAGGGAGGGTGGGAGTTGGCAAGGAGGTGGCAGGGCTGCCGTGGGGAAGGAAAGGCAGTGTGAGAAGTGAGGACGCCAGGCTCCCTACCCTTTCATCTTCAGAGTTGCTCGCTCATTTTTATTCCACTTGTAGAGACAGGCCCATAGACATTTTATCATTTATTACAATGTTAGGGAGTACGGGTGGCAAGAATCACACTCAGAATCAACTCCCTGGGCCAGCCCTGGCATTCAGAGCCCCTCCGAGTAGAGTGGATCAAGGGGACCTTTCAGTATAGACAAACTGCAAGTAGAGGGCAGCAGGCTTGATGAGTCGAACTCAGTTTGGACTTCAGCCCCTTCTTGCCCCCTGGGCCAGCATTCTGTGTAGGCCACAAAGTGCAGAAGCTTAGCGGTGGCCCTGTCATGACATCATTTTATAAAAGTGTATGTCACAGTCATCCACCTGCTAAGGCCGGCCCCAAAATGCCACCTCCCCCAGAAGAACCAAGGAACTTAGCCATCTCTGAGGGGTCCCCCTGCACTGGGGCTTGTGTGTTCCTACGCAGCCCTAAGGGACAGGCGTCAGTGCTCCAAATTTACAACAGGCCTGCTCCAACCTACACTATGAGGCCTGGAGCCCAGACCTTGTCCTCCAGTCCCCTCCTGCTTCTCCTGGAGCTCCCTTCTAATGGGTCTCACTGTCTTCATCCTACTACCAAAAATGGTTCCTGAGTTCAGAGACAAAGCCGTCCTGCCCTCACCGTGCTTTCCCTGCCGTGGGACACACCACCTCCCTCTGCCCTGCAGAGCCCAGCTGCAGACCAGCCCATAAGGCACCTCGGCCGCTGGGGTGCTGCTTCCTTGTCAGTACTGCATCTAGAAAGAAATTAAGTGATTTGGCTCCAAACTTCTGGTTATTATTTGCTTATATAATTTGTCAAATCCTGAAGGATTTCAAGCAGCTTAGAAAGAAATATAAGCCACATAATGGAATTACTTAAAAACAGATCAAAAGCCATGAAATGGAGCAGGATTTAACATCACAGGAGGGAGCAGAGAGAATCATTCCTAAAATCTAGACCTCAGATAATCCTGCCATTGAGCACCAAACAAAAGCCTGCCCCAGCAGCAAGGGCAAAGGAGAAAGATGGGTGCCAGGTCCCTATTTCTCTAACAAAGGGACCCATATCAATTCATCACCACGCTCACATACTCCAAACACAAGCACTGTGAGGAATGCATTCATGAGTCCTCCCTCACCCAGGGGTGGCCGTACAGAAGGATAGTGTCTGGCCCCCTCGGGGCATAGCCACAGGCATTTCCCAGCTCGGTCACATGTGATGGGGTGTGCTCTGTTCACAATGCCAGCCTGTGGCTGTCCGCCCTGTCCCTGTGATTGTAAACCAGAACAACCCACCCACAAGGCACAGCACGCAGCATCCATCCACAGGTCCACAGGCCCACAGACACCAGCCTCAGGCAGTACAGAGCAACTCATCTGGACCACCTGTCCTGCCATCCTTTATCTTTCCCAATGTCTGTCTGTCCCCACATTCTGGTCTTCATCTCACATTTCACCCTTGGGTCCAAATACAGACTGACCTCTCCGTGGCTCCTGGGCCATCCACATCCTGGCTCCTCCCTCTCCAGATGCTTCCCACCCTCACTGGGCAGTGCTTTTTCCAAAGGGATAGCCCAGGACCCATTGATGACCACACGGTAAATATCAAGAAAAGGCTCAGGGGCACCTCAGAGTATCAGTGAAGGCCTGACCCCCTACTAAGCTAGGAATGCAGATTAATTAGCCCCGATTATAGGAAGATGAGCCCAGGGCTCAGGGAGGCTCCATGTAACTGGGTGGAGGCCACTAGCTTTGTTTATAAGTAGCAGAGCTGGGATTCCCACCCAAGGCACCTGAGCTGCAAAGGCCGGCTTCGACCACACTGTGTCCCTTCCTTGAGAACAGCAGGACATTGGCATCGATACCAGCTCTCTGGAGGCAAGGGCGGCAGCCATGCATGGCACAGGGCATATCTGGTCACTTTACAGCCACAGCACACTGGAGGCAGCTGCAGCCCATCTTCTCTTCTCTGCACAGAGTCCAGGAGGAGGCCAGAGGCAGCCACAAAGAAGTGTGGACCTGTCACTTCCCAGACCTCCTTTTCTCAGCCATATTTGCCTGCCCCAAGTTCAACTCCAGCCCACCTGCAGAGCCTCCTCCCTCTGACTGCTCATCTCCCAGATGTTTGGACCTCATCACGTCAGGAATACTGAGCCCCTCCTACTCTCCCGTGTTCTTGCCCATGTAGCTCAGCATTTTAAATATAGGAAGACAAAACTATACATGATGTAATTTATGTATATAATCTGTTATTTCATGCGGTCCTTAGCTCATCAGCCATTATTTAGATTCCAGATCAAGTGTGGTCCCTGCAGTGTCTGGAGAGATGCAAAGCAGATCTGACCATGTCAGCTGCATTAGTAGGGGACTCCACAGTTTGGAGGGGCTATCGACTCGTACAGCTCATCACAAACACAAGGAGCCTCACAATAACAGGCAGAGAAACCGAGTCTCTCAGAGAAGTGATTTTGTTAAAGGCTTTGCCTTTGTTTCCCCACTCTGGCCTTGACCAAGTGGAGAATGTTACTAGGAACCCCACTTAGCAGGTGAGAAAGGATTTGGGGGAACAGGTTGTGGGTGAGGGGAAGGCACCAAAGTCAGGTGCTTTGGCTTAATAAGCATAGGCTAAGTAGGGTGACTGTCCCATTCAGAACACCTTTGAGCAAAGGGGGAGTGTTATAAATAATTACATGGTACAGGACAATAGGCATAAACCCAACTGGCCTCGGCAACTGAGGACACGTGAAGTGATAAGGGTGTGTCCTGGTGCCCCTGAGCCTTTTCTTGGCATTTACCATGTGCTGCGTACAGGTGCTGCAGGACGTTCAGCTGGAAACACCCTCACCACCCCAGGGAGCTCGCAGCTCGCTGGGAGAAGGAGACAGAGAAATACATCCTACAGGGTAACCTGCAGAGGAGGGGCCAACTCAGTCATTTAAATGTGGTGTCCAGGGACTTGCCCCCTTCCACTCTGATTTCATAATGGAAAACATAATCCACTTACATTAAAAACGTGAGAACTCAAAGCGAAGAAAACGTGGGCAAGTTCCCAGCAGGAGGATGGGAGCCCCATCCCAACCACGGACTGAAACTTTATGGAGATGGTGGCATTTGACTGGGCCTAGAAGGGTGAGCAAGACTGTGGCCAACCACAGAGGAGAGAGGATTGAAGACCCGTGTCAGTCAGCGTAGGACGCAGACCGTGTTCCATCTGTGGTTCAATCACAAACGTGCAAGAAGGAGAATTTCAACGTACAGAATCGGCAGCTGCCCCAGAATCACCAATTCAACCATCTAATTACAGTGTTCATCCTAACTTCTCGTCACTAGGAAAAGTGACAGTGTCACCACCAGAGGGAGCTCCAGGCCTCCACTACTGCTCACCAGCAGGTGTGCTGGGGGTGGGCCCAGGACACCCAGGAGAGAAGAACGAGGCCCAAGACTCCACTTCCCACAGAGGCTGCGTGGGGTGAGCTTCCTATAGTTTTTCTGCCTCCCATGCACACCCAAGGGGCCATACTTTCAGCTGACCAGAGGTGGTGGCTTCTTGAGAGCCCTCTCAGGACCAAGTGGCCAGTCAACACTGCTGTTTCAGGTCTGCTCAGGCTCTGGGGACAGGTGGAGCCCTTCCCTGAGTTTGTCTTCCTACACCGGGCCACCCTTAGGGGTGTGAGGCCCAGAGGCTCCCAGAGAGAGGGGCCAGAGGAGGCATCATCCAGCCTCTGTCCAGGCCTGTCATCAGTGGAGCCAAGAGAGTCCAGGTGGCAATAAAAGCTCTGGGGAATTGAGGCCCCAATTCTAGCTCCCATGCCTATAAAAACTGGAGGTGACAGGATGGGTCTAAGACCCCGAATGTTCACTTCCCGGGAGACCCAACTAGCCTCACTGGCTCAGAATGTCTGAAGAAAGGCACAGCGCAGGAGCAGGAGGTGGCGGGTGCAAGGAGAGAATGGAGCCGGGGGTCAGGGGGGCGGCCTCTGAGAGGCCCTGGAGGCCAAGCGCATGTGGGGGGAGGGGACTGCCTCAGAGTTCTCCTTCCTGCTGGGAGACTCCCCCCACAGTGCTCTCTAGGTCCACTGGGCCGGAATAAACGATCTGACATCTTGTCACCTGTAATATAAGCCACCTTTTGCCAGGTGTAAGACTAGCATCAATAATAGCTGCCATTATCCAGTGTCTGTGAGTAGTAGATTATTGGCTATTGCAAGGATAAGTCTCAAGTTACAATGAGAAAACTAAGGCTTCAGCAAATCACAACTTGTAAGTGGCAAACTGGGGTGTGAGCCCAGGCCTCTTGGCCTCCACTCTGGGTCTTCTGCCTTCTTTCACAGGGTGGGTGCCTGCACAAGACAAATGCCACCGTGCACACCCCAGCTACGGAAAAGTGAATTCCCCAGCTACGGAAAAGTGAATTCCCAGACGGCCTCAGAGACGAGACCTGCAGACTCAGCTTTAGGGGAAAGCCTTGTACCCTCACATTGCCCGAAGGTCCCACCCCCTTTGCTCTGTTTATTGAAATCTTATTCCTGCTCCAAGGCTTGGCTCAAACTCTGGCTCCTCAGAGACAGGCCCTGCCAGGCAGAATCATTCCCAATCTGTGCCCCATGAACTTTAAACTTGGAATCTGGCCACGGTACCCTACTCACTCACATTCAGCCTTGGCCCCCTACATACCTGCCCACCCCCACAGGGCTCTGCACACACTCAAAGCCCAGACATGCTTGTGGCCCAGAGATCAAGCCCAGAGTCCCTGGGAATGGCTGTGGGCAACACACAGGTGCACGGCGTCAACTTAGCAGGTGCCTCTGAGGACTCACACCTCCTGCTGCCCTTTCCCAGCTCCAGAAATGAAAACAGACCCCATTATGGCTGAGCTACTTTTACCCTTCCCAGAAGCCAGCCAGCCCTGCCTGGGCCCCGGGCCAAGGCAGCTGCAGGTCCCGCTTCTCCCGTCGTGCCTGGCCAGCTCTCCTACAGGCTCTCCCAGCTCCCCTGCATGGCCATGGTCCAGGGCTCCAGCCTGGTTTGGGCCCCATTCCTTTACTGTGCTACAGCCCCAACTCTGGGCCTGGCCCTCCCCTGTCCTCCAAGGTCCAGTCCCGGATACACACCATCCCCACCCCAGCAGAAGGAAGCCACGTCTCTCACTGGTGGGCCAATTAGGCTCCTGGAATCACAGCTCTGCAGCCACTATTTGGCAAATAGGTCAGATTCTTCCAGATGTAAGACACAGGCCTGCACCAGCCTAAGTCTCCCAGGCCCCTTCAGACCCTGCACCTTGCTGGAAGCCAGCTCTGCAGATCCAGTGGGTCCCATAACCTCCTCTGCAGCTCATGTGTGACAAGAGGGGGCTTTGAAAATCTTTCTGCAGTTTAATCACAAGGAGCCTTCAGGGAACGAGCTTGATCACTGTTCACAAAGTTCCCAGCTTCTTATTTGGTTCTTTCCTATATACTCTAGATATTCTAGTGAACATGCTTTTATAATCAGGAAAAACAACTAACATCCAAAAAATACAAGTAGAAAACAGCTACAGATTAAATCAGAGCTTCCACAGGTCACAGCACTGGCAGGGATGGCCAGACAACAAGAGCTGAGCTGGGCGCCAGGACACCTGGCTTCCCGTCCTTGTCTTCCACCAAGTCCCTGAGCTGCTATGGACATATCCTAACTCCATAGCCTCAGTTTTCTCAGCTGTCAAATGGGCAGCAGTGGTGTTTGCGCTTCCCACCTGCCTGGGTCATCCTAGAGATACCCTAGACCAGGGAAGAGGAAAACGTCAGCCCCCATGGGACACATTGGGGAACTTTACAGGGAACACAGCCTGCCCAGGTGGGAGAAGACTGAGCAACTCCCAGCCCACACTGGTAACGACGTACATGGAATATAAGTGACAGGAAACAGGAAGAGAAACAAGACAAGCCATTTTAACCCCTGACTAATCACAAAAACAGTTTCTATAATCACCGGGCGGCACCTGTGGCTCAGTGAGCAGGGCACTGGCCCCATGTACCAAGGGTGGCGGGTTCAAACCTGGCCCCAGCCAAACTGCAACAAAAATATAGCTGGGCGTGTGGCAGGCGCCTGTAGTCCTAGCTACTCAGGAGGCTGAGGCAAGAGGATCGCCTAAGTCCCAAGAGCTAGAGGTTGCTGTGAGCTGTGACACCACAGCACACTACTGAGGGCAACAAAGTAAGACTCTGTCTCTGAGAAAAAAAAACAGTCTCTGTAATCACAGTGTGGACGTCACTCATCTGCACAGTGCTCCCAAGGGGAGGTCCTGCTCTGGGGAAGGATATGGAGGAGCCTAAGGCAGCTCCTCAGCCAGCATCCATTCCATTCAGGAAATACTTGCCCAAAGGGCCAGGTGGCAAATGGGGCAGAGAAAGGAGCAGGCTCCACGCCCCTCCTTCCTCCCCAGCACCCCACGCTGCACCCTGGCAAGGCCTGTCATTCCTACAAAGAAGGCACTGCCCTGGAGCGGGGGCTGCCTAAAGTGTCAACAGGTGTTTGGGGACCAGTGGCAGGAAGTCTGCCCTTACTGTGTGTCCCTAAGAAGCAGAAAACCCTCTGTGCTATCTGTCCCCAAGCACACTGAACCCTCCCTCCCATGCCAGCTGAGGACCAGAGCAGAGTGCCCCCAAATGTCCCCGGTGCATCATTTGGAGTGGCGGTTTGACACACTATCCTATCTGCACCCCAACCCCCGGCCTTTGGAAGAAACCGCAAGGCCCTGAATTCTAGTCCAGGCCTGACCGTAGGTGCTCATGGCTGCTTAGGGCTGGTTACCTGAACACCCTCCACTCCTACCTGGGGCTTTTCAGTAGTAAAAATAGATCACTTTAAACAGCTTCCCCTACCACCCAACAGAAGAAAAAAGCCCTGGCATGTAGGACGAGGTCTAAAAAAGGCAGAGTCCACGAGAACCTCGAGGCCCACACAGCGTACTCCTGAGACAGCACTGGCTAGTCACTGAGTCAGGGAGGGCCTTTGATAGAAAAAAGAAAGACAGCTGGGTCCCAGCTGACTACCTGATGGGCTTGAAGCCCTCACAAAACCCTGCTAAGGATCAAAGTAAACACTATGCATTTTCCAGCTAAGACAAAGAAAACAGCCTTTAATTCTTGAATAAGTCCTAAATTCTCCTTTATAAACACAGCCTTAGAATAGGAGTGGACAAGGACCAAGGCCAGCCTGTCCTTTATCCGGGGAAATGTGACTGCTCAGACCCACCCTGAACCAGACTGGCTGGACGGACACAGGCGATGCCCATTCCATGAACACCGGGCACCTGGCTGTGAAGGCGGAAGAGCAGAGCCCTGTGTGCAGACGCCACTGGCGGCTCTTACCCATGACCACGCTGAATCCGGGGAGCTCTTGTGTGGGGGCTCCCAGCTGGAGCTGGGGACTGGGTCCTGCTCCTCCATGGTTCAGCGTCAGGTGCTGGCTGCCTCCTCACTCAGACCCAGGACACAAATGACCCTCTGGCAACACCAGTGCAGGAGCTGGGAGTCTGGGCCGGGCAACACTGGAGCCCAAGGCAGGAAGTGCCTCCCTTTCCACCAGGTCTGCTCTGCCCTGTCCTGAAACCCAGGCCAAGTCACAAGGCTCAGCAAAAGAGCAGAGTGTTGAATTGCAAATCCTCTCCCACCTGGGGACTGGCTGACAAACAACACCCAAGACGCAGAGATTCCACAAGATGCTGGTTTCGGTTTCTGTCAACTGTGAATGGGAAGCCAGGGAGGGGACCTGTCACGTCATGGTCACCTTGTCCTCACTCCAGCTCCTGAAGACAGTAGGACTTCTCCAGGGTTTCGCAGCTCTAAGAATTGGGGTCGTTCTGTCTCCCAAGGGATTGGTAGGGGAGGTGCGGATGGAGAGAGCACCCCACGTGCTGAGGGCCTGGGGCTGCTTTCTAGACAACCGTCCTTCCACTTCGTACTCACCCATGGTTCCCCACTCCTTGGGAAGTCCTTCTCTGTTCCTCTGCACTGCCTCAGCACCCCATGAGGGTAGAGTGGCGGGGGACACTGGGACATCTATGTGGCAGTTAGCCCCACCTGTCATCTAAACAACGTAACAGTGCTCCAGGGGTGAATAAACCCCACTTACCAGGAGCTGTGCTAAGTGCTGAAGATGCAGAGCACACACAATTTTCACAGCAACCCTGTGAGGTCGCAGGTGGCAGATGGAAGCTTCAGGAACTGGCCTTGGGTCCAAAGCCTAGAAGAGGCAGAGCAGGGCCAGGGTAACTTCAGAACCGTTCTGGGGATCTAATCACAGCCGTGGATTCTGTCCAGAGAGGGATGGGACTGAGCTCAGAGGACCTGCACTGGGGGAACGAGGGCACGTACATAGCTGGGGCAATGTCAGCTCAGGCCAGAGAGTAGCAGGGGCACCGTGAGAGTGGGCACCCAGGCCACCGTCTGGTTCAACAGCTACAGAGGAAGAGGAATTTGCAATTCCAGGAGCACATCAGGGCTGAGGAAAGGGACTCTAGGAATTGCAATATGAGTACAGTGGGGAGAGGTTGAGGCTAAGGGAGAAGGCTCTGCGGGAGGCTCCCTGACTCAACTTCCCACCGTGAAGCCCTGTCTCCTATTCCCTCCTTCTCCCAGAGGGATTTCTCTGAGTTCATCTGGGCTCCTTGTCCTCATTTCCTCCAGAGGGGCTCTGAAGTGATCCATCTGGGATTAACGTGAGGCACCCGGCTTCTCCTGCCAATGCAATGGACAGGCTGCAATTAACTGATCTGACAGCTCTTCGGATGCACCTACGGAGGGTGTGGCGGGGCTCAATCCCAGGCCTCGGCCATCTCAGATCCCTGTGCCACCATCCTGGCCACCTGGACATGGATGGCCCTGGCCTGCCTTTCCCTAAGAGAGCTCAGAGAGTGCTAGGGAGGAGTCAGCACACATGGCCACAGGGCTACAACCTGCCACCCCCACGGCCTGGAATAGCTCCCACAGCTCCATGCCCCGAAATGTCCTCAAGTGTAAGGGAGAAAATAACAACACTTCAAGACACTTATACTGAGCTGGGTCACCAGCGCTCTTACTATTTTTAGCTCATCCTGTCAAGATATTTTAAGAACCTCATGACCGAGTGATATGATCATGAGGAATTATACCTGGTCATATTTAGCATTGGGCCGCAAATCTGGTAGAAGCATGTCAGGTGCATAGGTGATAGTCGCCGTGAACACAAGCACACTAGAGGCATTGCATAGATTAGGATGCGAAGGGAGGGCCTGGAGCCCACTGCACCTTGGCCTTGGTCCTTCAGGCTCTGGGCCAGGGCTGAGTTATCTCACACCCTCGCTGGCAGCAGGTGTTGGAGGAGGCGTCGGAGTGACACAAGTCCCACTGCTGTGTCAGGCGGCTGAGGGAAGCACTTCCTGGATGGTGCACCTAGGAGTGGGGACATGACCATTGAAGGGGCTCTCAGCCCGTGCCAGGGCCCACCAAAGATCCACATGGTGGTTAAATCTCACAATCTGGACCAGACCTGGGCTCTTGTTCTGACCCTGCTCCTTAGAAGCTATTACAATGCAAGGCAATTCACTCAACCTCTAATATCCTTTGTTTCTCTGCCTGGGAAAATCAAAGATAAAAATAGAATCTCTGCCTCACAAGGGTTTTGTCAGATACTTGAGGTGCTGCACAAAAGTCCTTGACAATGATAAGTGGTAACAACCATTAATCTGCACTGTAACCTTGAGAAGGCATAGTTAGACAGTCCCACCTTGCAGAGGAAGAAGCTGAGCCTGTTTCATTTAGACAACCATCAGCTGCAGACACTCCCCCTAATTCCCCACAAAGGGGCTCCTGAGTCCTCTATCTCCTCTGGTGAGCACAGCCAAGACCAAGCTCAGTTTCCCCTGAGACATTTCCCTGGGAGACCCCTGTTTGTCAAGAATCCATGGGATCACTCAGGACCCCTGGCAACCATTGTTGGAGCTGATTCTTTCAGGTTTTCTACATAGATGATCATGTCCTTGTGAACAAAGACAGATGTAGTTCTTCCTTCCCAATCAGCACATGTTTTAATTTATTTTCCAGTCTTCTTGCATTAGCTAGGGTGTCCAGTATGATGTTGAAAAACAGTGATGAGAGGGAACGTCCTTGCCTTTTTCTTGATCATAACAGGAAAGCTTCAGATTCTTACCAATAAGTTTGAAGTTAGCTGTAGGTTTTCTATAAATATTCTTCATCAAGTTGAGGGAAATGCCCTCTATTATTAGTTTACTGAGGTGTGTTTTTTTTTTAATCACAAATGTGTGTTGAGTTTTTTTTAATGCTTTTTTTCTGAGGTTACTGAGAAGGTTCAGAACTCCTTCTTTAGTCTGTTGATGTGATGGGTTACATTAATTGATTTTCAAAGGCTGAACCAGTCTTGCATACCTGGAATAAATCCCATGTAGTCAGGGTGTACAATTGTCTTTATACTTTATTAGATTTGATTTGCTAATATTTTCTTGAGGATTTTTGTACCTATGTTCATAAGAAATATTGGTGAATACTTTTCTTTTCTTGAAATTTCTTTTTCTGATTATGATATTAGGATAATACTAGCCTCATAGAATAAGGTAGGAATTATTCCCTCTGCTTCTATCTTCCGAAAAGAGATTATACAAAATGGATATAATAATCTTCCTTAAATGTTTGGTAGATTCACAAGTGAACCCATCTGGGCCTGGTGTTTTGTGTTTGGACAGATTATTAATTATTGATTCAATTTCTTTAAGAAATATAGGTCTAGTCAGGTTTCTGTTCTTTCTTGGGTGAGTTTTGGCAGATTGCGTCTTTCCAGAAATTGGCCCATTTATCTAAGTTATCAAATTTGTACACACGTATTTGTTAATAGTATTTCTTCTTTATTCTTCTAATGTTCATAGGATCTGTAGTTTGTGATTCATTTGTTCATTTGTGATATTAGTAATCTGTATCTTCTCTTTATTGGAGGGGGCTAACTAGAGACTTTTTTATCCATCTTTTTAAAGAATCAACTTTTGACTTCGTTCATTTTCTATCTTTTCTATTTTCAATTTCATTGATTTCTGCTCTAATTTTTATTATTTATTTTCTTCTGCTTACTTTGCATTACATTCTTTTTCTAGTTTCCTAAGATAATACTACATAGATTATTTTAAAAATAGTTTTACTGAGTTAAAATATATAATATATATTTAATTATATTTACCATTTTACATATACAGATCAATGATAATAAATATATGTGTATTCTTTTTATATTTCCATTCCTCCCCTGCTCTCCTTCCCTTGCCTCTGGAAACCATCAATCTAGTCTCTATTTTCATAAGATCCACTGGTTTTGGCTCCCTCATGTGGTGGGAATATGCAATATTTGTCTTTAAGTACTAGGCATTTTTGTCTTAACATACAGCCTCCAGTTCCATCCATGTTGCTGCAAATGACAGGAGTTCATTATTTTTCATCGCTGAATCATGTTCCATTGTGTATATGTACCACATTTTCTTTATCCATTCATCTGTTGATGGGCACTTAGGTTGATTCCACATTTTGACTACTATGAAAAGTGCTGCAATAAACATGGAAGTGCAGTTATCTCTTTGATATATTGATTTTCTTTTTTTTTTTTTTGGACATATATCCAGGGGTGGAATTACTGGATTATATGGAGGTTATATCTTTAGTTTTTTGAGAAACCTCCATACTATTCTCCATTGTGGCTGTACTACTTCACATTCCCACCAACAGTGCACACGTGTTCCCTTTTCTCCACATTCTTGGAAGCATCTGTTATTGCCTATCTTTTTGGTACAAGCCAACTTAAGTGGGGTGAAATGATATTGCATTGTGGTTTTGATTTGAATTTCTCTGATGACTAGGGATATTGAGCATTTTTTTTATACATCCATTGGCCATTTGAATGCCTTCTGATAAATGTCTGGTTAGGTCTTTTGTCCATTTTTCAATTGGATTATTTATATTTTTGCTGTTGAGTTGTTTGAGCTCCTTATATATTCTGGCTATTAATCCCTTGTCATATGAATAGTTTGCAGATATTTTCTCCCATTCTGTAGACTGTCTCTGCTTTGTTGATTGTTTCCTTTGCTATGCAGAAGCTTTTGAGCTTATCCTCCAGTTGTCTTATTTTTGCTTTGTTTGCTTGTGCTTTTCAGGTCTTACACATGAAATCTTTGCCCAGCCCCAGACCAATGTCCTGAAGCATTTCCCCAATGTTTTCTTCTAGTAGTTTCATAACTTCAGGTCTTAGATTCAAGTCTTCAATCATTTTTATTTTATTTTCGTGTATAGGGAGGGATGGGGTCTAGTTTCATTTTTCTGCATATAGTGATCTAGTTTTCACATCATCATTTATTGAAAAGATTGTCCTTTCCCCATGGTATGTTCTGGGCAACGTCGTCAAAGATAAAATGGTTGTAAATGTGCGGATTTATATCTGGATTCTCTATTCTGTTCCATTGGTTTATGTGTCTCTTTTCATGTCGGTACCATTCTGTTTAGTTACTATAGCTTTGTAATAAATTTTGAAGTCAGATAGGTGATGCTGCCAGCTTTGTTTTTTTGCTCAGGATTGCTTTGGCTATTTAGGTTCCACATGAATCTTGGGGTTTTTTTTCTGTGCAGAATCTCATTGGTATTTTGGTAAGGATTATGTAAATGTTTTTTTCTTTTCTTTTCTTTCTTTCTTCTTTTTTTTTTTTTGATACAGAGTCTCACTATGTTGCCCTTCATAGAGTACTGTGGCATCATAGCTCACAGCAACCTCAAACTATTGGGCTTAAGCGATCCTCTTGCCTCAGCCTCCCAAAGTAGCTGGGACTACAGGCGCCTGCCACAATGCCAGGCTACTTTTTGGTTGTAGCTGTCATTGTTGTTTGGCAGGCCTGGGCTGGGCTTGAACCCTCCAGCTCTGGTGTATGTGGCTGGTGCCCTGGCTGCTTGAGCTACAAGGTGCCGAGCCTGAATTTGTAAACTGTTTTAAGTAGTATTGCCAGTTTAACAATATTGCTTCTCCCAATCCATGAGAATAGAATGTCTTTCCTTTTGTGTATGTTTCCTTTTCATTTCTTTCATTAGATTCTTGATTTTAGGTCTTTCTTATTCTCTAACATATGCACCCAAAAGCTAGAAAGTTACCTCTAAGCACTGTTTTTGCTATATCCCACAAATTTTGGTGAGTTATATTTTCATTTAGTTCAAAATATTTTTAAATTTCTCTTGAAATTTCTTTTTGGTTGTGTGTCATTTAGAAGTTATGTGGTTTAATGCCCAGGTTTTTGAGGCTTTCCAGCTATCTTTTTGTTCTGAATTTCTAGTTTAATTCTTCATGTCTGAGAGAAGACACTGGACGATTCCTATGCTTTGACATTTGTCAAGGTATGTTCAATGGCCCAGAACGCTGTCTATCTTGATGAATGTTCTGTGTGAGCTTGAGAAGAGCCTGCATTTGTTGGGTGAAGAATGTGTAATCTACAATTGTTAGGTGAATTATGTGTTACACACATCAATTATTTCCAATTTATTGATAATGTTGTTGAAAACTATGTCTTTGCAGATTTCCTGCATGCTGGATCAGTCTACTTATGATAGAGAAGATTTTAAGTGTCCAAATTTAATAATGGATCACTTATTTCTTCTTGCAGTTCTATCAGTTTTTGCCTCTTGTAGTTTGATGCTCTATTGTTAGAGGCACATTAAAATATATATCTCCTTGGAGTATTTACTTCTTTGACCCCCTTTGCTGTATTCAATGCCCTTCTTTGTCCCTAATAACATTCCTGAGAAATTTTTCTCTGTGTGAAATTAACACAGCTATTCCTGCTTCCTTTTGACACGTTTTTTGCATGGTATATCTTTCTCCATCTCTTTACTTGTTAATCTATATGTCTTTATATTTTAAGTTTGTTTCTTGTACATGACATATAGTAGGGTCTTGTTTTTTGATCTACTTTGATAATCTCTATCTTTTAATTGGTATATTTAGAGTACTGAGGTTTAAAATGGTTGGAATAATATCTGTAATATTTATTACATTTTCTATTTTTTGCCCTTGTTCTTTGTTCTTTTTTTTTTTTTTTTTTTTTTTGTCTTCCACACTGTTTTTTCCTTTTGTAGCTTTAAACAGTTTAGGAAGCCTTGTAAACACTTGACACTATTCCCCAGACAGCCCTAAACAGAGCAGTTCCCCCTACCACCACCCTGGACCTAGAGCACAGGCCTTCTGTAACTTCTCACACCTGTCAGAGCCCTCTAGCAACAGGTGGTTCTTAGTTCTTTGCTGCTCAATTGGAAATTAAGTTAGCCGTCTGGTCTGCAGGTAAGAAGGAAGCCAAGATTCCAATTCTGTATAGACAGTAGAGGATATCAAGGATCAGAATATTCCAATACAGGCTGAAATCAATCTGAACCTAAGTGATGTTCTGCTTTTAGTTAGATGTAAAGTTGGGCTCTGATGGGTATTGTAGAAGTAAGACCTAGGCCCAGACCATCCATGCATGGTTATACTCCCTGAGAAGGGTTTAAGGATAGACGGATAAAAATAGAGGGCAGGGCATTTATTCTGCTCTGGTCCCTGGTGCAGACATTAAACTCTCAGCTGTCTGCACACATCTCCCAAGGGGACCCACAGTTGATCTAGTGGTGCCAAATTTCCCTCACTCTCACATCGACTGTGTTTCCCATTCCTCCTCTAACTGGGCTGGAGAGGCCCATCTACAACAGATATAAAAGAAATTCCCCCTTTCTACATGAAAGAGGACGCTTATCTAGTATTGTCCTAAGAAGCTGTCAATACTTCTTTCATGCTATGGCACTTCCTCCTGAAAATGAGACCACCCCCAATAGCACATCACATGGAAAGACCAGGGACTGTCCCCTTTATCTTTGGATTCCCCTACTGTATGGGAGTTCAAACTTAACTCCCTGAAGTGACAGCCTTGGGATTCCAGTCCCTACAGTTCTATCTGCTTAATGCTCTAACTCAGTGAGGTAACAAAGTAGTATTATCACCCCTCCTTTTCAGGAGAAGAGCTGGATGACTTGCCCAAGACACCAGACAAATGAGCGGCAGAGCTGAGACGCAAGCGTGCCTCTTCTGAGAGCAAGCTCACAGCCTCCTGTGCTGTACCAGCCTAGGCCTTGGGAAACGTTGTACTTAGAGTATTCTTCCAAAAAGTAGCAGAAACCTTGTCTTTTCCCAACTCCTACAGGCCTTATTGAGCTATATGAAACCCATTGAAAGATTTTTTAAAAGTCAAAAACTTATTAGTACTGGTGCTTCAAAAATAGGTATTTAATATTCAACTGTATAGGATCCTTAAATCTGAGGGAAACTTAAATGACATTCTCAAAGGACTGGGAAGTATGATATAACGAGGATGATTCTGTCAGTGACAAAGGAGTTCTGTGAGGCCACAGTGAGACATGGAAACAGCACTTTAGCAACAACCATAGCATTGCAAAATAATGAAGTGTTGGCAACGGCTTTCCCAAGTCATCTCTGGGACTGCTCATGCAGAAAACAGGTGCACACAGGCCCAGGCGCAAGACAAAATCTTCATGTCTTTGTGTGGCAGGTAAAAGCTCTCACTCAGATTTGCTCAGTTAATCTTCACAAAAATTCTGCAATATAGGTAATATTTTCAAATTGCAAAACTAGGTTCAGACAGGTTTTAAAAACTCGCTGAGGGTCACAAAGCCAGAAAGAGGTGGATTCCCACCCATTCTCCACCAGCATTTGCTCCCTGGATTGAACTGAACCGAGAAGCGGGACTGTCACAAACAGGCTTGCCCTCGCGGTTCAGCGTTGATTTGCTCAGGGACACCCTTTCAGGGGGCGTGTCCTCCCACTCCTGGACGTTCCGGGACAGGAGGAGGGGCTCGCTCCCCAGGCAGCTCGCCCAGTCCCGGGGCAGTGCGAGGGAGGGAGCACAGGCCCCGGGAGTGGGATGGAGACCAGCAGCCCGCAGCCCCCGCCGCCCAGCCCCAACCCGGGGCTGAGCCTGGACGCGAGGCTGAGCGTGGACACGCGCCTCTGGGCCAAGGTGCTGCTCACCACGCTCTACGCGCTCATCTTCGCTCTGGCTGCTGCGGGCAATGCGCTGTCCGTGCACGTGGTGCTGAAGGCGCGGCCCGGTCGCCCCGGACACCTGCGCTACCACGTGCTCAGCCTGGCGCTCTCGGCGCTGCTGCTGCTGCTGGTCGGCATGCCGATGGAGCTGTACAACTTCGTGTGGTTCCACTACCCCTGGGTCTTCGGCGACCTGGGCTGTCGCGGCTACTACTTCGTGCGCGAGCTGTGCGCCTACGCCACGGTGCTCAGCGTGGCCGGCCTGAGCGCAGAGCGCTGCCTGGCCGTGTGCCAGCCCCTGCGCGCACGCCGGTTGCTCTCGCCGCGCAGGACCCGCCGCCTGCTGGCATTCGTCTGGGCCTCCTCGCTCGGCCTCGCCCTGCCCATGGCTGTGATCATGGGGCAGAAGTACGAGCTGAAGACGCCAGGCGGCGAGCCGGAGCCCGCCTCCCGGGTGTGCACCGCGCTGGTGAGCCGCGCCGCGCTGCAGGTGTTAATCCAGGTAGGGAAGGGGGTGGGGAGGGAGGGCGCCGCCCTGCCCCGGGAGCAGACATTTCATTCTGACGCTCCCACCTCCCAGAAAGTTGGGTCCGTTCTCCCTTTTTACAAAAGACTTGAGGAGAAACTTGGCCAAGGTGAAGCGTTGACAGAAGGCGCCGTTTAAATTGAAAATTAACTACAAAGCCTGTGTTCCTCCCACTCAAAGGGGCCCAAATGTTAATGGGTATAAAATTGCGGGGAGGGAGGGAGTGCTGTAAAAAATACAGATCTCGTGACACCGCCTGTCATAGCTCTGGAGGGCACCGCCCTGGAGGTGGGGTGAGGATGGAGAAGCGGTCCTGGACCTCTCTTCTGATCTCCTGAAGAGGCTTCTAACCTCAGTTCCTATCACACTCCCTGAAACTTGCCTCCCCAGGCCACTGGCTGCCCTGTTTCCCCCCACTTCCCCACCCTGTGCCTAACCTCTGGCTTAAAAAAAAAAAAAAGAAAGAAAGAAACTTCTTTTTTCTGCTCTCTCCTCTCCAACTCTTCTTAACCCTCAAAATACTGATGCACCCTCAGCGCTTCCCTAGCGCCTTCTCTCAACACCCCAACTCCTGGCATGCTCTCCCCATCTCTTCTGAACCCTTCTGTGATGCGTTTGTGGCACTTTGTAAAGCATTTTCGGAAAAGGATACTTTTCAGAGTGTTTGTCTCAGGTTCTGTGTTTCTACAAGCCAGTGCCTTCTGGTCACATAGGACTGATCCCACGTGTTCAGCACTTGGGGAAAGTGGGGCAGGCTGAGGCAGCACAGCCCTCTCCAGGCCCTTCCTGGCTCTCCAGGAAACCTAAAGGAGCCAAGCGGGGCCAACCAGGACCCCTTCTCTGCCCACAAGCTTGTGAAAGCACATGGCGGGCACTGTGCCAGCAGGTTGAGACATACAGGGGACACACATGCCACCTGAAGTGGGGCTCCTCCTCTTCCTGATTCAAAGCTTCCTCTCAGCCGGAAGCCCGGCCTGCCCACAGAGTTCCAGGGCCCCTGCCTCACTGTGTCCTGCTTGTCTTCCTGCTGGGCAGGCGCAGAGGACCTAAGGGCCTCACCAACCTGTGTTGCAGTCATGAGAAATGAGGAGAAATCCATGGGCACAAGCAACATCTTAGTGTTTCATGGGATTTCAATGGAGCCATTTTGTCCCCATTCAATCTTAGCATTCCTGGATATGTGGGGGTTCTGTGGGTAACCATGGCTCCTCTCAGGTCTTGTACTCATGGCTCCTCCGGTCGTCCTGGGTCAACTAAGGCCACAGAGTCATCTTCAGAGGTGGACCTCTGTACCGCAGCTTTCCAGGAAGTGGGGCCTTCTTTCTACTGCAGGTGTCACCTCTTATTTCCTTAAATGATCCCTCCCAGCTCCTCCTGGGCAAGCTCAGCCAGAGCCCCCTGGCCATCACCTGGAATCACCATGAGCAACAGTCTACTGTGACTTTCTTATGGGCCTGAGTTTCCCTGTGGTCACCAGGGAGCTGGCCTCAGGTCCCCCATGGGAGATCAAGGGCTGGGACCCAAGGGGAGGGGTCTGGGGGTTAAATGCCTGGTGAAGGTTTATTTATTAGTTTCTTTATCTAGAAAAGGAAATTGGCATTTGTTTTCCAAACTGAAGAATTTAGTCATTGTGGAGGTGATAAAAAGAGGCTGGAGAGGGCTTTCATCAGAGCTCCCCTTGTTGCAAATGATAGACACACAACTGGAAATAGTGTCAACCAAAATGAAGGTGTGAAACCAGGATGTTGGGGCTGCCTGGGGACTGTGAGTCAGGGGCTCAGGGCTCCCAGGAGTCCCCGTGTCTGTTGTTCATCTTTGACTCAAAAAAAGGCAACCTGGTATCGGTGGGTAGGGCGCACACACCCAGGTTTGTCCAGTGGCATCCTCTGTGGTAATTGAATGAGCTCATGTGGAAGTGCCCGGGATGTGGCATGTCCTCATTAAATGCTCACCTTCCTGCCTTGTTTTTCCACCTGAGAGGACGCTACAGGTCCTCAAATGACTTCACTCACTGGACAGCTTCTCTTTAAAGTCACAGCTTCAGCTTCCGAACGTCCTGTTTTCAGAAAGCGTCTGTCTTGTGCTGACATGGCTTCTGTATGACCTCTGGATCATAATCTCGTGTCACACCATGATTGAATTATTGTACACAGCTCTGATTCAATAAAAAAAAAAACAAATAAAATAATCATATAGTGAAAAAAATAATAATAATCTCGTGTCACAGAGCTTCTAATGCAAACAAAAGCCACCTTGGGGGATAGAGAAGTCATCATTACATCACATCCTCATGTGATTTGCTGCCTATGTGCAAACTGGTGGTTCACAGGGACATGGAAGCTGCCAGTATTTTGATTATGGGTGACAGTCCCAAGTGAAGAAGAACAAAAACTGCTGGTCTGGGCTCTACCCAGAATTTTGGTTCCCTTGGAAGCCTAAATTGGATCTAACACTTGTAACATTCTGGTTCTGGAGCAAGATAGTGTCCCAAAACTGCTGACATATGGGCCACAGGTTATGTATTTGGAGAACTAATAATGTTACTGGGGGAACATGCAGCTTAATGGGATGTTTGTACAGACATATTAATAATAAAAAGGCCTAGACATTCAACATGAATGAAGCCATCTTCCCCAGGAAGAACTGGGGAGCAAACATACAGTCGAACCCATGAGACATCATGCTTCTGTCAGACGTTGCCCACAACGGCCCTGTAAAGATAATTACTCAGAACTAGCTAGGCAGGATCCCTAATTTTTAGAAGATCCACTTAGTATATCTGATATTTTTTCAGGTTTTCAAATTCTTTTTTTTTACACTTTTCTTTTTATTAAATCATAGCTGTGTACATTAATGCAATTATGGGGTACAATGTGCTGGTTTCACATACGATCTGAAATATTTTCCTCAAACTGGTTAACATAGCCTTCATGGCATTTTCTTAGTTATTGTGTTAAGACACTTATATTCTGCATTTAGTAAGTTTCACCTGTACCCTTCTAAGATGCACCCAATGTACTCAGCCCTACTCCGAAACTAATCTATAGCTTTCATATGAAGGCTATAACCCAATTATAGCACAAGAATATGGGGAAAGGGGCAAGGAAGGGGCAGGGAGGGGGGAAGATGGGTGGAGGGAGGGTAATTGGTTGGATCACACCTACGGTGCAGGTTTTCAAATTTTTTACTCAAATCCTTATCTAATGATAAAGGAGACAAAAACAAACCAAAAAACAACCAGCAGCAGAGCAGTACCCAGGTGAATGGAACCGAGGGACTCAGGACGGCAGCACTGCCACTAAGTCAGACAGACTAATCCTGACCTGCGGCCTCAGCAGTGCAGTCCCCATGCTGCCTGCCCAACGCTGGCCCAGGCACAGCGCAGCAAAGCCACAGAGCAGCAGGGGATGCTCATCTCCCTCCCAGCAGCCGCATGAGGTTCTGGGCTACAGTGGAAGAGTCAGTGCCCTGCAGCTCCCGCCCGCCCCCTTGTGTGGCTGTAACAGTGAATCAGTTGGACAGCCATATGCCCAAAATGCCTGCGAGCCAAGTCCCATCACTTGTCACAGACTGCAGTAGTGACTATCCAACTATTTTAGAGTCAGGCTTTGAAAAAAACAAAAAGCTCCAGGAGGGTTTGCCTTGCACACATGATACATGGTTTCCTTGACATGTTTAAACTGTTCAAGGTGATGAAGCTGGGAATTTCAGCAGGGCAAACTTTTGGCATTACAGTTAATGAAGTCTTTCAGTGGAACAGAGTTATTTGACAAATAGTTTGGTGTTTTCTAATTTACTTTTTTTTTTTTTTTGAAACAGAGTCTCAAGCTTTTGCCCTGGGTCATAGTGCTGTGACGTCATAGCTAATGGCAGCCTCCAGTTCTTGAGCTCAAGCGATCCTCTTGACTCAGTTTTTCTATTTTTAGTAGAGACAGGGTCTTCCTTTTGCTCAGGCTGGTCTTGAACTCCTGAGCTCAAGCAATCCACCCACCTCGGCCTCCCAGAGTGCTCGGATTACCAGCGTGAGCCACCGCTCCCAGCCTTATTTGACAAATAGTGTATAAAATAATGTTTAACTTGAAATATAAAGCATATATTAACAAAATGACCAGACTCCAATCAGTATTTTTTGGGTCCTAATTTCTTTTTAATGACATAGTGAGTTGATTCACTGTTGCTATTAATCAATGTTTTTGGTCCAAGAACACTGCTCATAGTTTTTGAAGTACAAGAAACTGTGTATTATTCTCACCAAGATTTCAAAACTCCCAAAGATTAATTCCTAACTTATGAATATGTTTTTCTTTCCATTTGTCTTGACTAGCACTAAAGCTACAACGTGATAGTGATTAAGTGTGTTGTTACTTTATAAACCTTCTTGATTCCTCAACACTGAAATGATTGTCATGGGCAGTGTCCTTTGGTGTTGCTGATTTGTGAGGACACATGAAGTTTAAAAAGCATGAATGATAACTCCCCGAAAAGGGGAGCACCCAACTCAAATATTTTGTACTGATTTTAAAGTGGTATTAAAATGTTTTTTAAAAATGTTTGCAAAGCAGAAGGAATAAGAGAACCTTAGAACTGATGAAGAAAAATGTTGTAACACATATATTTTGAATTTTTCTTTTCTTTGTTTGCAGTTTTTGGCCGGGGCTGTGTTTGAACCCACCACCTCCTGCATATGGGGCCGGCACCCTACCCCTTTGAGCCACAGGCGCCACCCTCTTTTTTTTTTTTTTTCGAGACAGAGTCTCACTATGTCACTCTGGGTAGAAAGCTGTGGCATCACAGCTCACAGCAACCTCCAACTCTTGGGTTTAAGCGATTCTCTTAACTCAGCCTCCCAGGTAGCTGGGACTACAGGCACCCGCCACAACACCCGGCTATTTTTTGGTAGTGGTTGTCATTGTTGTTTGGCAGGCCTGAGCTGGATTCAAACCTGCCAGCTCCGGTGAATGTGGCTGGCACCCTAGCTGCTGAGCTACAGGTGCCGAGCCTATATTTTGAATTTGTAATATAAAACAAATATTTAGGCCAGGCACAGAGGCTCATGCTTGTAATCTCAGCACTCTGGGAGGCCAAGCTGGGAAGATCACTTGAGCCCAGGAATTCAAGACTAGCCTGGGGGGTGGTGCCTGTGGCTCAGTGAGTAGGGTGCTGGCCCCATATACCCAGGTTGGCGAGTTCAAACCCAGTCCTGGCCAAACGGCAACAACAACAAAAAATTAAAAATTAAAAATAAATAAATAAATAAAAAAGACTAGCCTGGGTAACATAGCAAACCTGCATCTCTACAAAAAAATTTAAAAAAAAAATTAACCAGGTGTAGTTGCACACAACTATAGTCCCAGCTACTCAGGAGACAGAGGTAGGAAGATTGCTTAAGCCCAGGAGTTCAAGGTTGCAGTAAGCTGTGATTGTGCCACTGTACTCCAGCCTGGGTGACAGAGCAAGACCCCGTCTTTTAAAAAATAAATAAATAAACAAACATTTAAAACATAGGGTATTATATAATAAACTCATTTTTCCTAAGTCAAAGAATACTAAATAATAATAATACAAGGTTTGTAATGTAAAACAGCAACCCCACACCTGCTCCTTCATACTCTGATTCGCATTCCCTGGTTGGGAGACAAAGCCACCCATTCTCAGCTCTTGCCTTCTTTCCCAGCAGAATCCTACCCTTGCTTTAGTTTCCAGTTTTACATTGTGTCCACTATCTTCCTCCTGTAGAAAACGAGCATTTCCCTCTATTCCTTTCTCTGACCCCCACATCCTTCAGGCTTAACTATATTTCTGTGTTTGGTTAAATTTATGCTCAGTATAGTATGTACACAATTTTGACTATGTAAAGAGACTTCACAGATTGAGCCATGTTGTATATTTTTATTGTGTTTTCTTTCTGATATCACTTTTGTTTTCATTGCAGATAATAATGCATAATCTTGTTTTCATTTACTTAGTCTTCTACTACCGACTTCTAATTCATCTCCAACTTCTGTTCAGACGCATCCAATAACCTCCCAGTTCCATCTTTTGTTTTTCAATCCTCAGAGCCTCCAGCCTCCTGCTCCAACCCCACTGGCTGCTCTCCGGTACATAGGGGAGCCCCTGGGAACTCTCCTCCATCTGCTCAGGGCCCCCTGGAGTCCTCTCTACCCCTGCCCCATTGCTCCCCAGCTCCCCTGTTGGGTAACCTATTTTTGAATCCCAGGTTTTCCTCCTTATTGGCTTATAACCTTATTTTGATGGAACATCTGTTCTCATAACCTCTTGAGACCTGAGAAAAGGTCCACAGACTATAAAAAAGTTGAGAATTTGCATACTAAATTTTCTTTTATCCTCCTATTTGTCATAAAATGGCTGGATATAGGCCGGGCGTGGTGGCTCACGCCTGTAATCCTAGCATTCTGGGAGGCCTAGGTCGGTGGAGGGCCTGAGCTCAGGAGTTTAAGACCAGCCTGAGCAAGAGCAAGACCCCATCTCTTAAAAATAGCCGAGTGTTGTGGCAGGTACCTGTGGTCCCAGCTACTTGGAAGCCTGAGCTAAGAGAATCACTTAAGCCCAACAGTTTGAGGTTGCTGTGAGCTGTGATGCCAGAGCACTCTACTGAGGGTGATAAAGTAAGATTCTGTCTCAAAAAGAGAAAAAAATGGCTATATTTAAAATTCTAAGATGGAAGCCATTTTCCCCACACACATTATAAAGCATTGCTCATTATATTCCAGCTTCCACTGTTGTCATTAAGAGTGCAGGCTTTCCATTATTTCTGTGTGATGTGTTTTATTTCCTTGGAAGCTGTCAAAATCTTCTCTTTATCCCCAGGGTATTAACTATCATAAGAATGAGACTTGGGGGGAGTCTATTTTCATCCATTGCTTCAGACACCCAAGGAGCCTTCGGATCTAGAAGCTCAGAACTCTCAATTTTTTTTGTTTTTTTGTTGTTCTTTTTTTTTTTGAGACAGAGCCTCAAGCTGTCACCCTGGATAGAGTGCTGTGGCATCACAGCTCACAGCAACCTCCAATTCCTGGACTCAAGCAAGTCTCTTGCCTCTGCCTCCCAAGTAGCTGGGACTACAGGCGCCTGCCTGGCCATTTTTTGGTTGCAGCCGTCATTGTTGTTTGGCGGGCCCAGGCTGGATTCGAACCCGCCAGCTCAGGTGTAAGTGGTTGGCGCCTCAGCCTGTTGAGCCACAGGCGCCGAGCCTGTATTTTTTTTTTAAATTT
>CAUYRH010023967.1:0-10698 GCA_963574655.1 Perodicticus potto | reverse complement strand
ACACAAGGCTATTGAATCGCACACTTAAAAATGGTCAAATGGTAAAAAGGGAAGGGGAGAGCAGAGAGAGAATGAATGAGTGAGGGGTGGGGAAAGGAAGAGCAGAGACAGGGAAGGAGGGAGGGGGTGGGGTCTTGGGGTCCTGCTGTGTGCCACACCTTTTGGGGGCAAAACACGATTGTAAGAGGGACTTTACCCAACAAATGCAACCAGTGTAACATGGTTTCTTGTACCCTCAATGAATCCCCAACAATAAAAAAAAAAAAAATCACACTCTACTCTCTCCCCAAGAGAAGAAAAACACCAGAACAGAAAGTGCCAAAGATTGAAACAAGATGGCAGTTAAGAATTCGGAAAATACTCATTTTTGTTTTACACTGTTGGATGGGTAATACACACCACAGGATTCAAGACAGATATAAAAAGATACATAGGGAGAAGTCCCATCTCCAGCCCTGCCCTTCCTACCCCCACATGCCCACCTGTCCACCGGAGACCACCGGTACAGCTTTCTTTTTTATTCTTCCAGTGGCTTCTTTAGCACACAGAAGCAAATATGGTCCAATCCCTCTTAGACAAAAGGTGGCATACTAGATTCATTGTTAGTACTTGGCCCTTCATTTAAATCTTGAGGAGTACGAAGTCTTTTAAATGCAAATCTTAAAACTGATGATTTTACACATTTATACAAAGGGACACAGACATATTTTCTTTACCCAAGTAAAGAAACCAAGTACCCACTTTCTTTACCCAAGTAAAGAAACCAAGTACCCACTTTTAACAAATGCAGAGTTCACTTTCTAATTCCTGAACAAAAATTGTTTTAAGAGAGAGAGAAGAAATTTTAACTTCAAGCAGCATTAAGGATGGCTGCCTTGCCCTGGGGGAAAAGTTTACAATGTGTAAAGCTCCTCTTTCAAAGCAGCCTTATTTCCATAGGCAGCTAAGAGATTACCACCTTGTAAAAGAAAGGAAGAAACTCAACCTCACCACCTTTGAGTTATCCATCCCAGAAAAGGGAACACTTGGTGGGGGGGAGACGGCCTCTAGATGACCACTGGCCAGACTTTGAGGGCAAGGCTCTATTCCTTTAAATTTAAGGAAATTCACTGGGCATCCCAGGGGACCGTATCTTGAACTCTGTGAACCTATTCTGTCTCCTTTTCCCCACAACCCCATCTCACAAAAAGACAAACAAAACAAGTAAAAAGCCAACCCATCATCTTTCTAAACTATTTTGGTCACAATAATTTACTGCTTTGGCTATTTAAAAAAAAAAAAAAAAGGAACAGACACCTGTCACTAGAAAACCAACTGCTGCCTTTTAAGGTTCTATTAAAAACACACACACATACAGTCTGTCTTCTCAGGCTAAATGCAACATTTAGAAATCATCGTTTATATTTATATAAGAGATTTATGTTATAGATTAAATTTAGATTTATGTTACAGATTAAAGGTGGAAACAGGTTGAAGTAATCTGGTTTTAATTTTTTTAAGCACGTCAGCATTTGCATTCATCCAACTCATTTGTTCAATATTTTCTATAAAAGGACTTTTTGAACATCTCTTATGTCCAGAAACTGTCTAGACATTGGAGACACAACAGTGAACAAGGCAGACAAATGAATTCCTTGTCCTCATTGAGTTAGCATTCTGGCTGGAGGGAAAGACAATAAAAAAGGAAACAAATAACTACATTTAGACAGTGGTCTGAGCGTGGTGGCTACTGTCTGTTACCCCAGCACTTTGGAAGGCTAAGGCCAGGAGTTTGAGACCTGCGTGGGCAACATTGTGAGACCCCGTCTCTAAAAAAAGTTGAAAAATCAGCTGGGCTGGCTTGGCACTCATAGCTCAGTGAGTAGGTTACCAGCCACATACACCAATGGGTTCGAACCCGGCCCCAGCCTGCTAAACAATAATGACAACTGCAACAAAAAAATAGCCGGCATCTCAGGAACAAAATGAAAACGTTCCCATCATCAGTGAAGATACACCTAAAATTCATGCTTTGAAATAAAGCAGTATTTTGAACCAGTTGCTACTACAAGAGTGCTTTAAAAAGTAAACACTGCTACAGAAGCAATGTAGTTTTCATGTTTTTCTCTTATGAGACAGACATGAAAGAATAGTTTAAACTTGAAGGTCAACAGAGGATTAGTCCTCGGTGAAATGAACTTTTCAAAAACGAATGTTCTTTTCAAAAACTAAAACAGAAAATAAAATGAAGACTCTTTGTCAAAAAAAAAAAAAATAGCCGGGCGTTGTGGCAGGCACCTATAGTTCCAGCTACTCAAGGAGACTGAGGCAAGAGAATCGCTTAAGCCCAAGAGTTTGAGGTTGCTATGAGCTGTGACACCATGGCACTCTACCGAGGGTGACATAGTGAGACTCTGTCTCCAAAAAAAAAAAAAAAGAAAAGAAAGAAAAAAAAACTCAGCTGGGCATGGTGATGTGCACCTTTGGTCCCAGCTGCCTCGGGAGGCTGAGGCAGGAAGATCCCTTGAGCCCATAGTTGGAAGCTGCAGTGGGCTATGATGATGACTCTACGCTCTAGCCAGGGAGACAAAGTGAGGCTTCTATGAAGAGGTGACCTAACTCCATAAAGGGAAGGGGCCAAGATCACAACTGGGAGGAGAATTCCATGGAGAAGTTCCAACAAGTGAACAGAGCCTGGAAGGCAATGGGAGAGGACAGTGTGGTTGGATGCTGGTGTGCAAGAGGAGAGTGGCAGGGAGCCACTGTAGCATCCAAATCTCGACCAGGACACGTGGGACCCAGAAACTCTTGGCAGCACTAACAAAGATTAAGAGTATTGGTTCTAGATGAAAATGACTCTCAGGCGAAAGAGAGAACTTTAAGGAAAGGTCAGAAGGCAGTTTGCAGGAAGGATGAAGATAAACTTGGGGTGGGTAGGTGCCTATAAAATATAGTATTTCTATTTTAGAAGGATTAGGGTAGCCCCATAAATAAATTTCAATGACCCTTCTATAATTCTGTTTCATACCTAACTACTTGACCCTTTTAGTTCTTTTCCAGAAATGGGGGATTTTCTTCAAGATAAAGAAGCTGAGATTCTGAAGTCCCCATGATATCGCCTAATGCCCCCTAGCCCTTTGTGAGACCTGCCCCAACGCACATGGCCCTTCCTCTAAAAGCCTACCACCTGTTAGTCTGAGAGACTGGATTTGAGGCTGCTTTTCCCATTTTTCCAATAAAAGGTGTCATGCGAAAAATTCCTTTCTTCGTTTTTGTGCAACAAGTTAATTAGACCTAGACCTAAACCCCCAATGTGCAATTTCCACAAGGTCAGTAAGGACGACAGACACACACTGCGATACCAACAAGCTATGGTTCGTGAGTAAGTTGTAAGGGGGAAAAAGGACCAGTGAATCTTGTATATTTAACTTCATATTTGTCCAGTCATGTAACAAAAAAGACAAAAGCACAAAAACAAATTCCAAAACTTAAAAAAAAAATCTGAATTTTCTAACATACCAAGGAACAAATAATCTTTCCCTTAGAACTTCCCTTAGAACAGATCACTCTTGCAGAGTGAAAAGACAGGAAAGAATGCGGGTTGTGGCCTGGTGCTCCCGGGCACTGCCCACAGGACTCCCCACGTGCACGCCCTTCCTGCGTCCACCCAGGAAGGCAGGCTGCTTAGAGTCAAGGGCTCAGACCCAAACAAGTCCGGGTACTCTCCCAGTCAAGTGACTGATTGGAGTTAGGTCTCACAAAACACAAACAAAAAAGAACCAAAGTGCACATGTAGGTTGAGATAACTCGAGTCAACATTAAGAAATTCTCGTGCGGTGTCAACTTCCCTTTACACAGACTAGGCCAAAATCGGTCATCAGAGATTGCTCAGATAGTCTCACCTCTGGATTGTCTATTATAGAGTGACAAATTTAAGCCTTCTGTATATTATGGGGTAGTATCTATAACAATGTATTAATAATTTAATTCTTGGGCTGGCACAGCGGTTCCCGCCTGTAATTCTAGCACTCTGGGAGGATAAGGCAGGTGGATCTCCTGAACTCAGGAGTTTGAGACCAGCCTGAGCAAGAGTGCGACTCTGTCTGTACTAAAATTAGAAAAACTACTCGATTTTGGTAGTTTAGTGCAGGTGTAGTGATAGGCACCTATAGTCCCAGCTACTCAGGAGGGTGAGGCAAGAGGATTGCTTGAGCCCAGGAGTTTGAGGTTGCTGTGAGCTATGATGCCACCAGTGCTCTACCAGGGCGACAGAATAAGACTCTGTCTCAACAACAATAATAATAATAATTTGATTCTTTAAATGAAAAAGCAAAACAAATAGAACTACTTCATGATGAAAAGATAAAATGAGAGAGAAGACAACAAAGGTGAAAAGTCCCCCGGTTTGGGGTTAATGACGCTGGGTAGAACACAATAGTTTTCAGAATGGGCTCTGCAGGCTCTTCCTGCTGCTCTCTGTGGCTATGGCTGAAATCTTCAGATGTGCGTTGTGGATTAGGACACTTGCTGTGGTCTTTTAAAAACTGTAGTTCTGAGCTAGTCCATACGTGTAAAGCCCTACGAGTGGACTTCAATATCCACAGGTTGAGCTCAGGGAGATGCTGGGAAAGGCCTGGGGCATCACCCCACTTTTTGGCCAAAAGTAAGTTGCACAGTGACAAATGAACCCCCTGGCATGACAGGGCATGTGGTGACAACACAGGTCCCCAGTGTCATGCTGCAGGTGGCTCAAGTGTTAGCACTTGTTAGTCTGGGGTACTTTGTAACCTTCAAACAAGAAATTAAAAACATTTAAAAATGAAAAGCTGATGACAGAGGTGATAAGATTAATCAATCTTAAAGTGAATTGAACCTTACTGACCAATACTTTCACGAAATGGATTGATTTGATAAAGTAAAACACAAAATGATATATAGAAATTAATTACATGCCCAGGCTGACAGAAGGCGCCAACAGTCATCCAAGGCCATAGATTTCATATTTGAGATACAAAGACAGTTGAACTGATTCACTTGCTAATAAATACATAACATTTTAAAATGTAAATATGTAAAATAAAATGATTATGCATTTTATAATATTCAACTATCATTTATTGAAATTCTTAGTAAGCTTTTCTTTGAAACTGGGTTCCATCCTCGAGGGAAGATAAATCCATAAATCGAGGATCAGAAACACCTGTTGAAGAGCACCCTGCGAGACTCCTGGGTATCATTAAAACAGTTGGCTATTTGAAATTGGACATGAACTTTATAGATACCCTGTATAAGCTAAATTAACTTTCAGAGGGCCTAAGCTACTCCTAACATACTTTACAGAGAGGGGGATTGGGCACATCTTGGGACCCCAGAGCTCTTAGACTGGGCCTGTTAGATTCTGATGAGTCTGACCCGCAAGAGGGTGATTCAAATATTCAGGAGGAAGAAGATAATCACATCACACTCAGAGCAAATGCTCACAGCATTCCCCTCCAGTTAGCTCCTTCTTTAGTTCCAGGACTACATGCACCCCAGTTTATTAATTCACTTCTCCTCTTCACCTTCAAATAGTCTTTTCCCTTTGCATGTTCATGTGCAGATAAAGTTCTTAACTCTCTTCCTCCCTTACTAAAGCTCTGAATATGCAGAAATTTTTGAAAAGAGCAGAGTTCTAAGAAAATCAAAATACAACCCTCCTGGAATGAGTTACCTAAAGAATGCTAAGTAAGGCTCGGCGCCTGTGGCTTAAGTGGCTAAGGCACCAGCCACATACACCAGAGCTGGGGTTCGAATCCAGCCCGGGCCCACCAAACAACAATGACGGCTGCAACCAAAAAATGGCCAGGCGTTGTGGCGGGCGCCTATAGTCCCAGCTACTTGGGAGGCAGAGGCAGGAGACTTGCTTGTGCCCACGAGTTGAAGGTTGCTGTGAGCTGTGATGCCACAACACTCTACCCAGGACAACAGAGTAAGACTCTGACTCAATAAAAAAAAAAAAAAGAGATAAATGTCTTTTATCAAAGTTAATTTATTCTGAGAAGCAAAACCAAGCCCCTCACGGCCTCTATGAAGGGGTCTAGGAAGACGACAACACTAACGGCAGGGGAGATGAGTGGAAGGGAGGCTTGTTACATGGCAGTTATGAACACTGCCATCAGGAACCTGTGCTCAGTCTCTGGGCTTCAGGAGGGAAGACGGTGTTTGGCTTTGGACCTGCCACATCAGCTTGGAGACAGTGGTCTTTCATCTGGAGCTCCTAGGAGAGTGGGATTCCTCCTGCAGAGATAGAGGAAAAGAGATTCCAGGCAGGATCTAGCAGAGGGTGCAGAAGACAAAGCAATCAGGAAAGGGAAGACAAAACACGCAGGAGCAATGGCCGTAATCAGCACGTGTTCAGAGACACAGCATCAGGTGAAGCCCTGGGGAAAGAGGATGAAGAAAGAGCCGCAGTCTAGATCTGGCCTTACTTCAGGTTAGGGTCACCACAGACACCCCCACCCTCCCTCTCACCCTCAGATGTCACCTTGACTGGGCCTCCTTTTCCTGCCTGCCAATCATGGCAGGGAGGGGAATTCTAGAAAGCAGGAACTGCTTGACCTATGTCTGCAGCCCCTGGACAGGCACTTAGTAAATATCCCATTAATGTTCATTAATGTTATTTAGGAGCAAAAGAGAGAGTTTGGCACGGTAGGGATTCATGCAGTTACTGAGAGGCTGTGGTGGGGAGTATTCCAGTTCTGCACATGGAGAGGATTTCCACAAGTTGGGAGTCACGTGAGAAATGCTGGCGCCACTTTGAAAAAGGCTTTGAAAAGAATGCAGGGTTAAGATATAAGCTGTCAGAGGTTCTAGAGATAAAAACTCCATATTATCAAAATGGTAACGCTTTTGGCAGGGTGCAGTGGCTCACACCTATAATCCCAGCACTCTGGGATGCCAAGGTGGGTGGATTGCCTGAGCCCAGGAGTTCCAGACCAGCCTGAGCAAGAAAGACACCCTGTCTCTAAAAATAGCGGGACATCGTAGCGGGTGCCTGTAGTCCTAGTTACATGGGAGGCTGAGGCAAGAGGATCACTTGAGCCCAAGAGTTTGAGGTTGTTGTGAGCTATGACGCCATGGCAGTCTACCAAGGGTGAAAAAGTGTGACTCAGTCTCAAAAAAAAAAGAAAGGAATTATTTTTCACTGAATCCATGTCCTCAAAGGGTGTACTGTCTAATGCAGGAAACTTAGGAGGGGGGCGTGGCCCTGGGAAAGCCCGGAATTGGAGACAGTGTCTAGGAGCTGAGTTTAGGAACTGTAAGTCTGGCCAGAGTCCTGAAAAAAGAACAGGCAGCCAGGCAGCCAGGTGAGCCCCACTTAGCTAACCCTCGAGTGAGGAGACACAGTTGGAGTAAAATGTTAAGGAGTAAAGAAGGAAGGCAAAGTCCAAGTAGTATGGGAAACATAATCTACAACATAAAAGTCTTAAGAAAATAAAAACATTAAAAGTACCAAGAACATTAGTTGTGACTATAACCTTTTAACAACCCCTCTTCTTTTTAGCTGCATATAATTTAACAGATGCAGTAATCGGTAATTTTATCTGAATGGGCTGCTCAAATAGTATTTGTAATAAAAGTGACAGTTGCCTTTGTCTCAAATGATTTTTTGATTCCACAACTCATAAAGAACATGAAGAATGGTAAGGAAGCAAACTAGAAAAACAAGAGAGAAATCGCTCAGAAAGAAGAGAAATGAGGTCGGATCGAACTGTGACCAAGCTCTGGTGAAATGTGCCGGGACAGCGCAAATATTAAGCATTATTTTAAGTGAAACGTGTTGCCATCTCTTAGTACACCTTTTAAATTATGTGCAAGAGGCATAAACTACCACTGGGCATGAGCATTAGAGGAAAGCTTGGACTAATTTTTAAATTTACTATGATGCACCAGGCCCCAGGAAACATGGCGATGACTTTGTCCTTCTAGTTTCACTGCCTGAGTAAGAAGTGGACCAGCAGTGTCTGATGGAGAGCTGGGAGTGGCTGAGGCAGGAGATGGCCTTCACCTTGAAAAACTGGAAAGAAGGAAGTCATGTCTCTATTCTGTGGCCCTCTTGAACTCTGAGGATACTTTGGTGCTGGAGTTGGAGATAACCATGGGAGAGTAGAGAGAAGGGGTCTTCTAGGTGCAAACACAGATTTAAAAAAATGATGTCTGAAGTTAAATGAAGTTTTGCGAGAACCTCAACCTTCAGTTTAGTCACTTCACAAGACAAATTTATCAACCTTTCCTAGTTACAAGTTTCTAGGCAGGGGTCCTTTGAGGAAACAGGGCTTTCCCGTGACACGTATCTCCCCTTCTTAGGAAAGCAAAGATTATGCCAAAGTCACTTATCAACTATTCCATTGTTGTCGAGAGAAGTTACCCATCCTTACCATCCACACAGGGCAAGAACAAAAAGGAAAGGAAGAAAGACACCCACCAGTCTCTGCCGAGTCTGCGACAGCACACGCCTAACAACTAGAACACACCCGGGAAGTGTTTACACACAGCACAATCTAAACAAGCAGCGTGCAGTGTGGAAACATGGCAGCACTTTCCATGCTGGAGGACTCAGACACCTTTATGAGAAGAAAAGGGAAGCGTGAGGAAGTTATAAGCAGTTTGGATGAGGATTGTTGTGTTTTTTTTTTTTTGAGACAGTGCCTCAAGCTGTCACCCTGGGTAGAGCGCTGTGGCATCACAGCTCAGAGCAACCTCTAACTCTTGGGCTCAAGCAATTCTCCTGCCTCTGCCTCCCAAGTAGCTGGGACCACAGGCACCTGCCACAACACCCAGCTATTTTTTGGTTGCAGCCGTCATTGTTGTTTGGCGGCCCGGGCTGGATTCGAACCCGCCAGCTCAGGTGTATGTGGCTGGCGCCTTAGCCCCTTGAGCCACAGGCGCCGAGCCTATTGTTGTGTTTTGAACTTAAGAGGCTAGAAATTGCTCATGTGGGGTCACAAAACCAGTTTGTGACTCAACTTCGAGCCTCATAAGTCTTTGGCTGCCAGAGAAATAACCTTTCTGGAATTCACGGAGTTATAAACCCCAAACGAACCTTGACCCAGAAAGATATCTAACTCCAAAGTTTTATAGTTTCTAATACTAAAATGATTTAAGAAGACATAGTGAGATCAGCAAAATGTAAGCCCATCACCTGCATATGTGTGCACTTCAGTGGGGAGGGACAGGTATTTCCTTGTTATATAATTTTTCTTCTTCCCTGTTCATTCTTCCCCCTCAAAAAATAGAGCAGAAAACTTTTCACTTTGATATATATTTTCTAACGAAATGTTTTAATGAAAATTCTAGTGCAGTATGTGAAAAACTGAATCTAATAGTCAAGCTTTTAAACCCAAATTTTCCCCAGGTTAAAATGTTTTTCATGTTGACTTTACTCAAAACCTAGTGCATGGGCAGCGCCTGTGGCTCAAAGGCCCATATGCTGGAGGTGGCGGGTTCAAACCCAGCCCCGGCCAAAAACTGCAAAAAAAAAAAAAAAAAACCTAGTGCATGTATCCAAGAGTACCCGTGAACAAACAGAAACTCTAAACTTCACGGATTTAGTGAATTAGAAAATTTGAACAAAATAAATTCTTTGGAAATTAAACACCTGGTTTACTGGCTTCACTAATTACAGTCCACTTACAGAGGAAGGCCAAGGCCTGTGGCCAAGCAGACAGATTAGCCACAGTTACTCAATAAGACTATTTAGTAGAGACAAACCCTGGGAGAGAAACCTTAGAAGTCCTGTGCATATCCAAACAGGCAGCCACAGTGTAAAGAAATCCTCTTAAGTCACTTTCGGCTTCATTAGCACATGAAAATAGGGTAATTGAACATTCTTCAGCCTTCCATCAAGTGCCAAAATCAATCATTCATGGAAATTAAGTTTTGATAAGGGGTGTTTAAACACTGTCAAAGACTTCTCCTGAACGTGTCATTCTTTCAGCCTGAAGAAGATGCCAGCCAGCACTTAGCTGTATAAAAGAACTGGAGAATTAAAGGTGTCAGTTCTGTTGTAAACTTATTACATTATTCGAAGTAAACCACAAGAGGAAATTTAGCAAAGTGTTCATTGTTTCCATGAAAACATTTATTTTGCGGAAATCGTTTCCCTTTCCACAAATATGTCATTTTAAACAGTTGTTGCTTATAAGGATACATTTTTTAACCAAATACCTAAAAAGGTAGTTCAATGTTGACAATACACTTTTAATCACAATGCCAAAACGTGTATAATGAAAGTGGATATAAATTTGATTACAATATTTTTAAATAATTTAATATATTCATAATGGCATAATGTATCATACTGTTAACACCATCAGCATCCCCCCATTAAAAAAATTAATCTAGATTTTGTGTTTCTAAAAACTTTAAAAGCAATAATAAAAATAACCCTTAAAAGAAAAAAAATGAGGCTCGGCGCCGGTGGCTCAACGGGATAAGGCGCCAGCCACGTACACCTAAGCTGGCAGGTTCGAATCCAGCCCGGGCCCGCCAAACAACAATGGTGGCTGCAACCAAAAAAATGGCCAGAAGTTGCGGTGGGCGCCTGTAGTCCCAGCTACTTGGGAGGCAGAGGCAGGAGACTCGCTTGAGCCCAGGAATTGGAGGTTGCTGTGAGCTGTAATGCCAGGGCACTCTATCCAGGGTGACAGCTTGAGGCTCTGTCTCAAAAAAAAAAAAAAA
>CAUYRH010023964.1:0-28271 GCA_963574655.1 Perodicticus potto | reverse complement strand
GCAACCGGCTAAGGGGCCACCCACAAACCCCGGCGCGGGGGGGTTCGAATCCACCTCGGGGTTTCCAAACAACCATCCCGGGTGCAAACAAAAAAAAAAAAAAAAAAAAAAAAATAGCCGGGCGTTATGGCGGGTGCTTTTGTAGTCCCAGCTACTTGGGAGGTGGAGGCAGGAGACTCCCTTGAGCCCAGGAGTTGGAGGTTGCTGTGAGCTGTGATGCCACAGCACTCTACCCAGGGAGACAGCTTGAGGCTCTGTCTCAAAAAAAAAGTAGCAAGCAAAAATGACTTACAGAATGTAAGAAATCCTTCATAAAATCAACAGCTTATTCTTATCAGAGACCATGCAGGCCAGTAGACGGTATCATGGCATCTTCAAAATAGTAAAAGAAAAAGACTGTCAGGCCGAGTGCAATGACTCATGCCTGTAGTCCTAGCACTTTGGGAGTCTGAGGCAAGTAGACTGCTTGAGATCAGGAGTTCGAGACTAGTCTGAGAAAGAGCGAGACATTATCTCCAAAATGACCCAGGTACTGTGGGTACCTGTAGTTCCAGCTACTTGGAAGGCTGAGGTGAGAGGATCACTTGAGCCCAAGAGTTTGAGGTTGCTGTGAGCTATGACACATGGCACTCTATCCAGGGCAACAGAGTAAGACTCTGTCTAAAAAAGAAAGAAAAAAAAATAAAGAAAAGAAAAATAAAAAGATTCAACTGAGAATTCTATATCCAACTATATTTTCCTTTGAAAATGAAATTGAAGTTAAGATAAACAAAAACAGAGAGAATTTATTACTACCAGACCTATCCTACAAGACACACTAATTTCAGGGGGAGTTTATAGGGTTAAATAGTAAGAAAATACACAGGTATTATGAAAGCAATTTTTTTTGTAACACTTTTATTCAACTGTCTCTTGGCCTTTTGGCCAAGATCAAGTGTAATTCTTTTATTCTCCTTTTTGTTTTAAATAAAATTACATAAAGTAATGCAATTGTGTCAACGGACTTATAATTTATAAAGAAATAATTTGTATGATAATCATACTAAAAAGAAGATGGGAGAGAATAGGGATATCTTGGAGCAAAGCTTTTATATAGTCATGTGTCGCTTAATGACAGGAGTATGTTCTGAGAAATGTGTCATTAGGACATTCACGGGTAATGAAAACATTCAACAAATTAGAAGCAGAAGGGAACTTCCTCAACTTGATAAAGAGTATCTACATAAAATCCACAGCTCATCATAGTTAATCAAGAAAGATTCAATACTTTGCTTTTTAAGATCAGGAGCAAGACAAGGGCGTCTGCTCTCATTGCTTCTAGTCAATGTTGTACTAGAAGGTCTAGCCAGGACGATTAGGCAAGAAAGAAACATAAAAGGCATCCAGATAGGAAAGGAAAAAGTAAAACAACTATCTCTATTTGCATGTTATATGATCTTGTATATAAAAAAATCCTAAAGAATACACCAAACATATTTGAACTAATAAACAAGTTTAGCAATGTGGCATAACAGAAGATCAATAAACAAAAATTAATTATATTTCTACATACTACCAATGAGCAATCAAACAATGAAATTAAGAAAGAAATCCCATTTATAATAGCATCAAAAAGAATAAAATACCTAGGAGTAAATTTTACAAAGATTTGAATGCTGAAAACGACAAAACACTCATGAAAGAAATTTAAGATGTGGAAAATATTCTTCTTAGTAAAGTATCTCAGGAATGGAAAAAAAATATCCAATGTACTCAGTACTACTGTGAAACCAATTTATAATCACTCACACTTGCATATGAAAAATGAAACACAACTATGGTCTACAATGAAGGAGGGAAGGGGAGGGAGAGTAAAAGGAAGGGGAATGGGTTGATAGAGGGAGGGTTAGTAGGGGGACTACATCTATGGAGCATATTGCAAGTACAAGTTGGATCTATCAGATGTAGAATACAAATGCCTTAACACTGTAATTGAGTAAATGAGATGAAGGCCATGTTGATTAGTAGGATGTATGCACTCCAATTTGTACAAATAATCAACACATTGAATCAAAAAATAAATAATAAAGTTTTATTTAAATATAATCACACCCACTTATTTATGCAGTGCTGTGGCTGCTTTTGTGCTACACTGGCAGAGATAAGTAGTTGTAATAGAGATTATATAGCTCACAATGTCTAATATACTTATTATCTGGTCCTTTACATACAAAGTTTCTCAATGTCTCATCTAAACTATGAGCATAAGAGTCATATACCTAAGGGGTCATAAAGGCAATACTGATGAGGAAAGCTGAAAACCTTAATATAAAAAGTGTTCTAATTTTTGTGGAGCTAAAAACTATACTCATACTTGTTTAAAAACATTTAATTTTGAAAACATGTAGGCAAAACCAAAACCAAACATTTCCATATGAGATTAGGCCCAGAGTCAAACAGTTTACAATTTAGGAACTGAGTTCATAAGAAAAGAAAAGCATTCTTCCACCATCCCATAATGAGCATGCCTGCCTCTCTACAAACAAGCTTGGTCACTAGATCTTCCCTTTGTTATGTAGAATAAGATCACTTCCTTTGCATTGCCAACATCTCAACCTCTTGCCCACACTCATCTTCATGGGATTGCTTGAATTTTTCTGAAATAAGAAACTTGCCATGTTCTGCTATATCCCATTATCACTCTTCCCAAAACACAAAGACTAGAAGGTATCTGACCAAACAGCTTGTGAGGGTTTGATGAATGCTTAGCATGGAGCCATTTTACTCCTGGCCCACAAGGGGATGGTGCTCTTCCTTCACATTTTGTTTTTTCTAGTTCTGATGTCCTTACTTGGAAATGTTATAATATGGTAACATGGGATTTTATTTTAAGCTTATTTATGAAATCCCAAAGTATGGGAACCTCTGGCCCAAGAGACAATAGAAAAGTGTAAGAATGATTTCACTGGTTTTTGCCCCCATCCTTCATTAGTAGATTTTATGTTCTCAACGGGGTACACTTCTCATGTCTAAATTCTTAGGGAAGTCCTTACTGAAATCATAATTCATAGCTAAAAGCAAATAGAAAAGAGATAACACCTGTTGTTGGCCCAGGCTTCAGGGAAAACTAAATCCAAGAATGTCATGTATCTTGAAGGAAGCACCAAATACAAGAGACAGATTTCCCTTGAATTATATGTACAGCAAGAACAAGAAGGCAGACATTACAAATAAATGTCTTGCTTGCAGAGCAGGAGAGTAAAAACTTCTGTGAGTGAATTTTTTCCCTATGCTGTTCCTTTAGCAAACCACATAAAGTAGAGCTCACCATCTCTAATTTATGAATAAACAACTTGAACTTTACCATGATTAAGCAAACATGCTCAAAATCGAACAACAAGTAATTGATAAACTCTGTAGGACTGAGGCAAGAGCTTTGATCCCAGAAGGGAGCAATAGCTAACATTTCTTTCTACTCTTCATCTTCTTTTCTTTTTCTTAAAAAAAAAATCTATAAAAAGCAAAGGTCTTAGAAAATATCCTAACTTAGTTAAAGCCAAGTGAGAGAAGAACTTCAGAAAATATCAAATTTCCTCAAATGAACTCAAATCTTCAAGTGAAACCCATCCAGCCTAGAACAGCATGTGGTATTTAGAATCTCTGTCACCAGCCTTGGGGAACTCATGAATGGTATAAAAGGTTCCTACTTACTAGAAAAGATCAAATGTCTTTACATTTTTAAGAAGAGAAAAAGATGAGTAACAGCAACCAATGAACTAAAGACACTTCTGAAAATATTTTAGACTTGGTTATTTAAACAGGTTTATGATCTCTTAGTAAAACAAGTAGTAGTGTTTCACATACCAATTAGTTTGCAGGCAACAGAAAGTGGGAGGCCCACCTTACAGAAATAAAACCCTGGTGTGTGCTCCATAATTAAAAAGAGCAAACGGCTCTATCTTTCATCCTGATGTTGGCTATTCAAAGTTCAGAGTCTCAGGAGAGAAGCCCTGATTGGCCAAGCCTAGTTTCAAGCATGTCCGCCCTACCAGGGAGGACAAAAAGAGGATCTGGACTCTTGGGCCATAATGGTCTGAGGAAGGAAGCAAAGTTTGCCTGGCTGCCAAGTGTACAGACACAGAGGGTATAGTTTATTCTCTAAAAGGAAATAAGTGTGCATTTTAAAAAGAAAACAGGATTCTAGAATACAAAAAATTGGCAATTGTCCTCTACAATTGAAAAATAGGTTGGATTTGCCTCTTACATTTCTTAAGAGTGTTTTTGGACAAGTAGATACTATACACGTGATTGGTTCACCATGATCCTTGAAGCGGTTTCTCATGATAGCCTTGCAAAAAGGTAGAAAAGTGGAAGCTGGCAGGTGATACATTCATAACTGGTAGAATATCAAAGCCATCATCAAACCTCCGTGATGATTGATCTCTGGACAGAGTGCTATATTCTTTTCTATTTTAACATTATAATTATCATATTAGTGAGAGAGTGAAAAAAAAGTTAAGACTCTTTTGGTTGCAAGTGACAGAAACTCAACCAGAAATTTTCAGAAGTGAGACCACACACAAAGATTGAATTATAGGAAACTTGACTGATGTGATAAAAGGTCCTTTTCTCACCATCCCTGCTATGAGCCATAGAACGGTCTTCATATGGTGTTAAAAAAGGCTCTGTGGCCCTATTCCTACATTCTATACAATGGGAAATTTTAGATTGGGGAAGTAATTTCCAGAAGTCTTGAATGAGTCCCAGTGCCTAAATTAGTTATATTCAGTCCTGAATCAGTGACAGTGGCCAAAGTGAGATGGAGTATTCTGATTAGCCTGGCCAAAATCGCACACCCACCTATGGAACAAGGCGGTTAGCTTGGCTCCACCCAAACCAGCTGGATAGAGAATAGAGGAAGAGTGGTTCTCAAAAGAAAACAAACAAAAAATAAAAAACAAAAACAATACAAAAAAGAGAATGGTATTTTGAGCAGACAAAAATAATGAACATCTTTCAAAACATGCTTATCCAATTTAGAGATGGCACAAAACAGAGAAATAGCTAATATTGACAGGATGGAGGTACAAAAGACTTCCTAGGCTGGTGGATTAGGCTTAACCTGTGCCCTGAAAACCCCCAAGTGCAACCCCTCGACTTAATCCAAACTTCACAGAACAAATTTATTAAAATGGTTTGTTCTGTACGATTTGGATTTGGTCAAAATGCTGCACTCAAGAATCCAAAGCCACATGTGACTCTAAGGCCACAGGTTTCTCACCCCCAGAATTAAATTTAATCAGAATAGAAGGGAAGTCCAACATCAGCACCAAAATCTCAGTTACCCAAATAATTGTGGATAATTATGGAGTGATTTACTTCAATGATAAAAGGTGAAAGTTTTACTTGTCTACAAATTCAATTTTCTTTTTCATTTTTTCAATTTTTGGCCAGGGCCAGGTTTTAACCTGCCACCTCTGGTATATAGGGCCAGTGCCTACTCCTTTGAGCCACAGGCACTGCCCCAAATTCAATTATTTTTTAACCATCTAAAAAGCTAATGCAATTCTAAGCTGTTTTATTTATAAAAACTAAACTGCCCTAGTGATTATTGCCCTATTATTTCCTGCACTGTTTCTCAGTATCTGCATTCCATATTGGGTGTTTGCAATGAAAATCTACACAACCAGAGAAAGATAATCTGCAATAAGAATAGACAACTTATAGCCAGGAAAATTATTCATTTCATGTATTCTAAAGTGAAATAGATATGTTTTCTTCATAATTCACATTCTATTTATTACAGATAGTAGGAAGTTGACTTTATGACATCCAGAGTGTATATAGAGTGTCCAGACATAGTTCTAGTTTCTTGTTAGACAATCAGTACAAGCAAAAGCAAAATAAACTTTAATTAAGCCTTTGTTGCCCAGGGGCAAAGCAATTCTATAAGTACATACTCTATCAAGTACATAAATCAAATAGAAAATTCTTTGGGTTTAATGCAAAAGAAAATGGTCATTAAAGTATCTTTTTAGCATAGACGCACATTCACATATATGTGAATAAGTACGGTTATGGTTATATTCAAATGCATTCAAATATAAACACAAAGACAATAAATACATACATACACGTATTTGTTTAGCAGAACTATTAGGAAAGTATTTCTACCCACGAATATCTGGCACAAAACACTGGAACTGTTCTAAACCACGGGTGAGGAATGTGTAATCTTAAATGCTGTCTTTTTGAACCTTCCTTTAGTGACATACTAACCTTTGTGTTGTTGACCATAGAACAAACCAGTTTTCTTTGCTTCCTGTTATCTTGCTCCCACTTTACAGTGAGACTCAGAGGGTGTCTAGGGGGAGGAAACATTTTGGTACAAAGGCAATTGGCAAACAGGAAAAGTAACCAGCTCACTGGTTATGGGCTAATAAAGACAGCAAAGAGAGGAGTTCCTTAGACTTTCCTCAGGCTGGTCAGCTTCCCTGGAGATCAAAAAGTCCTAGGGCAGCTTTAATTTGATTTATAAAGACAAGGAAAAGTGGTGGTATATCGTAAAACAAAAAAAGAGCTCTTAGTTGAATATGAAACCATGTAGAAATGTTTATGATCAACTGGGATTGGATCTGTTGCTGTAAAGTTCTGATGAGATTGATGTCTTAGAAAACACTTTGTGAACTATAAAATTCTATAGAAATAGTACTTGATTATTAGCTGAGGTATTTTTCTAGGCAACTTCCATATACTACATCCCTTCAGAGTACTTAAGTTACATTTTTATTCTAACTACTTTGATTGAAAGGAATCTGAAACATATTGCGTTTTTTGTTGACTTTTAAAACAAAATATGTTATCAAAACAAAATCTTCCCTACATAACCTAATCTCATCATTATGAATGTTGGGTTTTGAAATGTGATCTAATACATAACAACTGGCATATGCTGAAAGGTCATTGTGTGTGAGGCATAGTGCTAAGCCCAGTACGGAACTTTAGAGGATTTAATCTGTCTGTGAAACAACCCTGCAAAGTCAGGTTTCTGTCATTTAAATATCTTACATATAATTAAACTGAACTATAGAAGGCTTAACTGCCTCACATGAAATTAAATCACATGTAAATAAGTTGAAATTTATCAAATTTTTTAAAAAGGCTTTGAGAGATGCCATTAAGAAATTGAAAAGGATGGATTAACAAACTGTGGTATGTATACCATGGAATATTATTCAGCCATAAAAAAATGGTGACTTTACATCTTTTGTATTAATCTGGATGGAGTTGAAACACATTCTTCTTAGTAAAGGATCACAAGAATAGAAAAGCCAATAGCCAATGTACTCAATACTAATATGAAGCCAATAGACAATCTAATTCATGCCCACATAGGAGAAAAACTCATATCGATTCAAGTTGGGTAGAGGAAAAGGGGGGTTGGGGTGCTACCATTGAATGGGCACAATGTAGGGGTATATGGCACACCTTTTGGGTGCAGGACACTGCTACAAGAGGGATTCTACCTAAGAAATTAAAAAAAAATTTAAAGTTTGCCTTCATGACACACCTCCCCACCAAAAAAAGAAATTGAAAAGACAAGCCATTGGGAAAAGATACGTGTAAATCATGTATTGGACAAAAGATTTGTATTCTGAGTATACAAAGAACTCTCAAAGTTCAACAGTAAGAAAACAATATGCAATTAAAAAACTAAACAAAAAAACAAACAGATATTCACCAAAGAGGTTATAGGAATGGTAAATAGGCACATGACACGATATTCAACACCACTAGCCATTATAAAGTGCAAATTAAATCTATGATAAAATATCACTATATGCCTATTAGAATGGCTAAAATAAAAAAAATACTAACAATATTAAGTGTGATAAGGAAGCAGAGCCATTGGGATTCTTATATATTGCTGACAGGAATGAAAACAGAATGCTGACAGTAACCCTGGAAAATAGTTTGGCTCTCTCTTATAGAGAACACTTATCACATGATCCTTGCCATCTCATCTAGATATCTACCCTAGAGAAATGAAAACTTATATTCATGCAAAATGTGTATGTGAGTATTTATAGCAGCTTTATTCATAATTGCCAAGAACTGTAAGCAACCTAAATACCCTTCAGTGGGTGATAAACTATGGTACATCCATACAATGGAAGACTACTTAGTGATAAAAAGTAATAAACTATTGTATCTGAAACAAGCTAGGTGTATCTTAGAGGCATTCTGCTGAGTGAAAGAGGTCAGTCTCAAAGATTACATATTATATTATTTTATTTATAAAATTCTCATAAAGGGAAGTAATCTCTAAGGGTATAAAGTAGATTAGAGGCTGCCAGAGATTTGGAGCAGTTAGGATGACAGGAAAGGAGTAGCATGAGGCATTTGGGGGATGATGGAAATTTTATAAATCTTGATTTTTGTGGGTTCATTAATGTATATATTTGTTAAAATTCATATTACTGTACACCAATAGAAAGAGAAATCAATATTACCATACCTTAATATAGGAAATTGAATGAAATTTAAAATTAATAAAAGCTAAATTAAAATAAAAGTTGATGCATATTAATTGTGTGGAATTTTTTGTCCCAATTGCTTCTAAACAGGTTACTTCAATAGTTCACAATTTCTAATGAATTTCTCAAGAGTAAGTACCCATTTTGCTTGACTGTCCTCTACCATTTTGGGCAAAATGACAACTTAATTATCTCTTTGTATAGGACCTTCACAAGTGTCAGACGGTCTCCTCCAGTTTAGTACCAAGCACTGCAATAAAAATTAACAAGGCTCTCGGTGGTGCCTGGGCTCAAAGGAGTAGGGCACCGGCTCCATATGCTGGAGGTGGTGGGTTCAAACCCAGCACCGGCCAAAAAACCACAAAAAAAAAAAAAAAAAAATTAACAACGCTTTCTAGTGCCCTAACATTAGTAACAGTCTTGCCATTTGCAATTCTATTCTCACAACCTGTGAAATGAGTCTCACTATCTGTCACTGACTGTAGCTTCAAATTGTCTCAATAAATCCTCTATAACCCCTCTCCCCATCTGATTTAGCAAGAGAATACTTCAAGTCTAAAGAGGGTTCTCCAGGCTGTATAGTCCCCAGAGACAGCAGCACTTCCCCAAATTCCTTTGCTAGATGTGGTGTCAGCAGCCAGATCATGGGACTTATGGACATAATGTCTGCATCGTTACTGCTTAACTCTGATTAGGAATGGATTCAGATGTGATGATCCATTCTCCTTTATAGAGTTAATCTTAATGTTAGTGTGGATATATGTATATAGGAGAGATTTTTATCTATCCATATTCTGTAAGTCCCAATAGCTCACTTTAAAGTAAGAAATTCCCAACAGAACAATGATTTTCAACTGGTTTCCCATGGCACAGTGGTGGGTCGTGAGAGGATCTTAGATTTGCTGCAAAATTTTTGAAGATCATTAATTAAATTATTTTCAAAAAAAGTTCAAAGCACAGTAAATATATTCTTATTTTCACTCTTTTTTTTTTTCGATCAACATAATTTAAGTGCACTATGGAAGTTTAACTATAGGTTCAAGTGTGCCGTGAGATAAAAAGGTTCAAAATTGCAATAGAAGAATCATTAGTATCAGAAATTCTGGTTTTGTGGCTTCAGCCCATTTCTCTTCAAATGGTTCTGTGGAGACTTCTATTTCTGGAGCTCAGGCTACTCCTAGTCGTTTCTCTGTTGAAAATAATAGCCTGGAGAATTTTATATTTTAAATCTCAAATCATGAGAAGTTTAGCCATAGAGCATAATCTTTGCAAAGACACTCAATAATACCTCAGTGAATATTGATGTAGCACAACCAGAGCCCAGGGGTAGAAATTTCTCCCAGACCCAGTAACGTCTTGTGCCCCACACACCACACTGGGATGAGGCTCACTTGTTGACTTTCAGGGGCAGGTTTAGTTCCACCAGCCAAAGGTCACACTGGAAAGATCTAGTAGCGGTAACTCAAGACTACATCCTTACCTTATTCAGCAAGGGTTGCCTGTAATAATATCCAGTACTTACAGGTGATTCTGGAAACTTCTGTCTCCTCTGTCAGGCACCCAGTTCATTTTAAATATGAAGCTGATATAATAGTCATCCTGACTGATTAGTGCTTCTGGGCTCTGCACACACTCTAATTTTAAAGTTGTGGGCCTCATCACAATAAGCACCACATATCAGTCTACAACACTAGGTAAAATGTCATTATTTAAGAGATCTCTTAAATTGTTGTCTAACCAAGCAAGACTCCCAGGATATTTCCTAAGAGGTAGAGAAACCCCTTTTGTACAGCCCACAATCTGGTTATGGGAAGGAAACAACTTTTCCCAGCTTATAGCTTCACTCTCAATGTCTCGTTCCATTCTATGGCATTTGGATAATCAGAAAAGTCCAAGCTTTGAGCTCTGAATTATCTAATTTATCCTTCTTCTTTCCTCCACTTTTACTGCCCCCAATTGGCTGGATTGGCTCTACCATGGGTCTTCAAATTTTTCCCCCTCAAAGTTCACAATAATCAATATGTTTTTTCTAAAGTCAGAATGCAGAATGGGATCCTTTGCACGGATGACATTCTCTAATTGCCTTAATTTTTAGTGCTCACAATAGTGAAAAGTGGTAGGATGCTCTCACCGCTGGAGGTTCTGAGCTCACCTAGGAGCTTCCCATCACCTTCTCACAGATGAAGCTGATAGGCTGGTTTCTGATACCTACCATCTTTGATTGGGCCAATACCACCAGACATTGAGTTCTTTTAATTCTTTAATTATTTCTGCATTTGGCCGTGCAGCAGGCTCATTTACAGCACCCTGCAACCTTGTTTGCTTGTCTTGAAACTCCCACATTCCATTTCCTCCCCCAAGCCCTCCTACAACTCTACATAAAGGATTTCATGTCACTATAGAACTGGAAGCATCTTCACCTTCTCTCCTAGGTGGTTATGCCCTCAGTATAAGTTTATATGAGGGTTTCATTTTTTTCTTTTTACTGTGAAGGATTGGTTCTGAGGTTGAAAGTTAGGCAAACAGAAGTCTGTGCTAGAACAGGCAGATTCAGGAAAAGGGCTAGCATTTCTCTTTTTGAGTAGACTCCTTAAAGTTGGAAACCTTAACATCTAACCTGCTTGGCTGAGTAGAGGCACAGCTTACCTGCCTAATGCTTAAACTTACTCATAAAACAGAGGTGGACAAGCAATACAAGATTGATTTCAATGTGGGATCCTCAGATACGGGAAGAGGACACACTAAAATCACAACATTTTCTGACAACTTTCTGTTCTGATACTCTTTACCTTGAAGGACTAAAGGAGGCAAATTAGTCATTTAGGCAACCTCAGGGAAAGTATACAAAGCTGGACTTTTGGATCTGGGATCAAAAACTGTATTTTCCTAGTACTACTCTGCTTGACTTAATTCTCTCTGGTCTTTGTAGCATCTGAATAGGGTTAATGTGTCAGTCAGGGTTGAATCAAGGATTAGAAACCACTTGACCATGTGAAACAGAAAATATGAAATGCCAGCTATCAGTTACCCTGATGATGGAATCTTTGGCAAGTCACACAAGTTCCAAGAGGAAACCCAGAAATTACCAATAGCTGGAATCCTCTATCACCTCTAGGCTAGAAGGACAGAGGAAAAGGGTGGTTTTACTGGTGCTGAAGGGCTGGGGTTACATGGGAGAAGACAGAACTACAGGCTACAAGGAAGATGCAGGCATTGGCAGGGATGTTGTCCAAGGTAAAGAAAGGATAAGAGTGGTGGTGGTGTGTACGTGGGGGTGGGGGGGAATACCCTTGCTATTTTCTTCCTGCCACCCTCTAGTCTTCCAGTAATGGATCCCAGTTGGGAAACCCATCTAGAAGCCAGCTTATGTGGGACACTGGAAAATTCAGGCTGATCGAAAAAACCTCCTCTTTCCAAGATAAGAAGATCAAAGAACGGATAAAGAATAAAAAGGTCTAGGATCAGCCTGATAAACATGAGGCCAGTCTCAGATGAAAGGGGTTTAGGGGATGATTTTTGGACTCTTTCTTCCTACACCAAAGGCTTTGTAACCAAGCTGTGAAGTGGCTTGTCCTGTCTGCCCTTAGGAGCAGTTACAATGGTAGTCACAGTTGGGACCTAAGCAGTCTGGGATAGTTTTGTAACAGTGTCTTCAAATTCTCGGTCTTCCCCCATGAAACACTTCGAGGAAAAGGCCCTCTTTGTTGTCTGTAATCCTGTATTCCCACATGTGTGACATTTTATTCTCACGACATTTCCTTAGTGTCCCAAGTTACAGTTCAGTTTGTTCCTCTGCTGCACCTCTCACTTTTATGCTCCCTACAGAATCATATACCTTGGGTGCCTACTGGTGTCTGGCCCCAGTTACTTGTTCTACAGTGTTTATCCAGAAAGATATCTGCTCTGTGTGGGCAGACAGATCCAGAGTTTTTGGTTCCTCTTACAAGCTCTTCTGCTATTTTGCTCAGTGAGCTTTCCTGGTATTCCCAACTTAAAAAAGAAAAAAAAAAAAAAAAAAATATATATATATATATATATGTATATGTATATATATATACACACACACAGACACATATGTATGTATGTATGTACATATATATATATATATATATATATATATATATATATATATATGCATTATTGTGGAATTTGAAGCCATCCTCCTTTGCCTCCTTCTTCCAATAACTCCTAATGGAAATTCCTGTGGAAGAAATAGCCAGACCGATACACATTACATAGTAGCAGCATTTTCTGTTTTTATCAGTTAGAGTTTGGTCGGGAGCACCATGTCAGGTACTCCAGTAGAAGGAATTTAATATGAGAAACTAGTTACAATGGTGGTGGAGGAAGTGAAAAACCAAAGGCCAGCGAGGCAACAGCTTGAAGATGCTACTACTTCTCCTACGACAAGAATAAAAGGGAGAATTGTCATTATCAGAATCCAAGAACCAGAGCCACCCACAAGAGCTAATTCATAGCGGAGATTTCCTGGGGGGAACAAGAACCAAAGGGGAAACCCAGCCATTGCCAGAGCCCCTGCCTGAAATAGAGAAGAAAGTGTAGAAATGCCCTGGCTTCTCCCTCCAATGTGCTCTCCATCTCCCCGGTGGTTTTCATTGACTAAAATAAGCCAGAGAGCACTTGGCAAGAAAGTCCAGGAAATGGAACTTGCAGAGGAAGGGCAGGGGAAAGGTTTAAAAGCAAACAAACAAATAACCCAGCATACTTGTTGCAGTGTATCTTTCTCAAGTCTTATATTTTTCAGTAGCTCCGAGAGTTCTGTTGTCGGCTGCCAAAACCTTATTTCTCCTGAAGGGTCCTCTCTTAACACCTCAGCTTCTTTCTTTTATTGAGTTTAAAAGCATGCAGAAGTGGAATGCCATGGGCCTGGATCCAGAGCATTGATCTGGTTTTTCATCCAATGCCAAGTCACAATTTATTTACCTGCTGTGAACTCTACCCTCCAACCCCTGCCCCTGGTGATCCACTCCCTGCTCAATTGTAACTAAGTATTTATGGCCATAGTATGTGGGAGAGCACATGGGTACATATGCTGATTTGCTAATGGAGCACATGTGCAACTGATAGCAAAGATGGTATAAATTATTGATATATTACATACCCTTCACTTTCAGTCTATAGCTGGTTCACCAAGGTCCATCGATAGCTGGTAGACACCTCTTACTTTCTATGTCTTTCATCTGTGATATTCTTATTTTTGTCTTTGTTTACCTTCACAGAAGCTCTTATGCTTCTTTTCTAGTTTGGAAACCACATGTGAAGAGCACATATGTCTATGTAAGCTAAGTTTACTGTGATCATTTATGCAACATCTATGGATTATTTCTGTCCTTGCTAAATCAATGATGCACAGCTACCTGCTTCTCTGTTTCTTCCCTACCTTCAATATGGGTGCGACTTCCTCACTTTGATTTTGTTTCTTACTGAGGAGGGTTTGTTAAATTATGCCTTTCTCTTCTGTTTTGTAATCTCTACAGTGTTTTGTTTCTTCAAGCTGGATTGCAAGAATGAGATTCTCTTGGGGTCCCTGTACTCTCAGGATAGAGCACAGCATTTTGGGGGCAGGATGACAAAAGAGCTCCTTGACACTTGCTGGACAAATGAGAGGACTACTGACTTGTTTCTATCACCCCTGGCTTTTGTTCTGTGTCACCAGTACCACTAGGAGGGCCTGCCCTCAGTTACCCACTGCAGATTAGTTTTGCATTCATTAGATAAATGGAATCCTGTAGTTTTCATTTTGAACAATTTTATTCTTGGAATCTTTTCCTTAACCTCATACTTGTAGAATTCACTGTGTAATAGTGCACTCATTTTCTTTGCTGAATATTATTCCATTATCTCTACCTGTTTGAATACATTACTGGTTCTTGCAATCAAGCAGGTGATGACCAAGGTAGATAATGATGCTTGCTGCTCTCCTACCCGGAGAAGCCACAGGCATGTTAGAAGTCCCCAAGGAGGCCTTTCCTGTCCTTCCCTTGTCAAGCTGTGACATTATTTTCATAGCCAGAGAACTTCAGAGCAACACTGAGGTTTCTTGAGTGGATTCAGAGATCCAGATGTCATCTGTCTTAGATCCTGGCAGCAGGCCAAAGGATGACAGTTCTTATCTTTTTTTCATATTCTTTTGCCTAACCTTGGGGAATATTTCTTTACCTGTGATTGCTCACATATGAAAATCTTTCTCACATTCTACAGTCTCCCATCAGCCCAAAGCCATGTGATGTTAACCCTTTGCAAGCTGCAGTTTGAACTGCAAACTTGCCAAAGTGGCCATAAGATCAGGAGGCAAAGGATGTTATTTTGTCTTGTGTTTTCAGATAACAGCAGCAAACCATTCATTACATCCTTGCCTGTGTTTCCAGGCATGGAGGCTGCTTTGTAGAATCAAGATCTCTGTTATCTTCCCCCCCCCCAATAAATTAGTTGAAAAATTTAACTAAGGGACCAGGTGAAGCTTAGGCTAAATTCTTCTCACTAAGGGCATGTACTTTCAGACACATAATTCTGCTTGGTCAGAGAACACTTTTATTATGTAACTACATCCTGTTTTTTGTCCATTGGTAATAACATCTTAAAGAGTACAGGGAAATTCAGGAAGGAAAATTTCCTGATTTCAAAAGAAATGACACTAAGTAAATTATTCTTCAGAAGCAATCTGAGAGAGATGGGTTGTCATTACCAAATCCAGAAGAAACTGAAACATGATAACGTCTCTACATGGTTTTCTTAATATACTTTCGAACAATATGCTATATGTTTTAAAACCCTGCTTTTATTTTGCTAGCTGAATCTCCTTTGTCTGACTGCCACTCTCCTCAGGGTTGCCTTATGATCCTAGTGACTCTTGCCTGGCAATGGGGAAAATAAGGGTGTTTGCCTTTGACAAAGCCAGTCAAAGAAAATACTTGCAGTAGGATAACTGGTGGATTATCTAACCCATGGACCAGACAAAATGGTTGTTATTTGATGTCTGCAAGATCAGCAAGATGAACCGACGGCACACTTCCCTGCTTTTCCTTTAGGGGAAATCAGATGTAAAGCATAGTTAAAGAAAAATAGCAAATGGTTATTTGTCTGTTGAGAGATAAAAGGCCTACTCAGAGGTCAAGCCACATTCCAACTGGTTGATCCCATGCAGATTGACTCTGTCATGTGGGACTTTTCTCTCCTCTATCTCTCTTTTCTTTTGTCTGACTCTCCTCCCCTTTTAATTTCCTTTTGCCCCCACCTAGAGTATAGATACAGATTCTGTGAGGCTGATTATATAATATTTTCTTTAGGGGCCAGAGAAAGAGGAATAAATGATTGTAAAAACAGTTATGAAAAAATGCTTTTGTTTGGAATAAAAAATGAAATAACCAGAAATCACAAATTTTAAAAAGTTGAAAAAGCTTCAAATATCTTATAGCTCTCAAAAAAAAACAAACAAACATGTTTTTCAATACGTTTCTTCATAGTTTTTTCCTCTACACATTTGGCTATATTTCCTTTGATTAACTTTCCACATGGCAATGAGCTTTGTAATTTTTATTGCAATTTGGCCAGGTCTGGGTTCAAACCTGCCACCCTCAGTATTTGGGACCAGCGCCCTACCAACTGAGCCACAGGTGCCGCCCAAGCTTTGTAATTTTAATAGAGAATAAAGGATAACTGAGACCGTAAGCCAGTGGGGTTGATCAAAATCTATTTTTTATTATTGACGAAATGTACAAAATGTATAAAATACTTCTGCTGGTCTTTAGGCCAGTCTGATTAATCAAATCTATTTTTTATTATTGATGAAATGTATGAAATATCAGTGTACATCATACACAGATGTAAGTTCTTTTCACTAGTGCAACAAATTTGTGTCCCACAAACACAGGAAATCCAATATATGCTATTTCACATTTCCCATCACAAAAGAAAAAAATATGCTGCCTTATAGTTGTCTATGTTGGGAAACTCACTGCATTTCTGTAAGAAAGAACTTGCATTTGGATAGGTTTTCTCCCAAGTGGAAGAACCGAATCTTCTTGGAACTTCATAAATCCATAGAGTCTCTTCTGGCTTCCTACATCCAGGCCTTGTTTCTTCTCCACCATTTATACTGCTGCCTGGTGAGACTCCATGGGACTCCTTCATGCTCTGGCACAAACCAGACCCTGCACCTTCTTGTCACAACCTGAATGAGATTTCATAGTACGCAACAAAAGAATTTCTGGAGGTGATTCCTACCTACCTTGGAGTGAAAAACAATAACTTATTATACATTACACAATTGAATGTGAACCACTTAACTATTTTCAATAAATGAAACCTATACATACCTTCCAATCCAACTTTTTCTTATACAGATCCCCCAGACACTCACATCCATTCAGTAGCACCTAATACAAAGGGGCATGTGATACAGCAGAAGTCAATGTGTAAAGAGACACCTGTTTTCAGTGGTTAGGATGATGATAATTTTCTTTTGAAAATTTTTCAAAAATAGAAGACCCTATGAACCATTGTCAAGGTCTGTCCCAGGGCTTGGAAGGGTCTGTAGGAGCTCCAAAGCTTGATGCTTGAAATTCTTGGCAAATCTTCCTTTGTTAATGCTGACAATGCTGGGTGTGGTACCTGGTCTGGTGCTTTTCCATCCCAGAAATGTGAAGCTTTCAGTTGCCGAGGTGATCCCAGTCCCTGGGTGGGATGGTGCCATGTTTCTTGGAGCCCAGATGCAGCCAGGGCAGATGGGTTGGACCACGTATCAAGGTGAGTGTTGCCTGAGCTTTCCAACTGAGAAACATGGGACTGATGACCACTAGAAATTTGGTCCTTTCAGCCCACAGATAAAATCTGAGACATCGGTCCATGTTCAAAGCTTAGAGGCCCAGCTACATTGACAATAAGACTTGCCCTGTGCATTTAAGCATTTTACTCCTCAAAGTGTTTTCTTTCCTTTTGTCATTTAATTGTCCTGACAGGAGACAGAACTAAAAGCCTGGGTTCTGTTTTTTTGTTCTGATCTATCTTTCACAGCTGTGTGTCCTTGAGTGACCTTGGGTGATGCTTTAACATTTCTGAGCCTCCGTTTTATCAACTATAATAAAAGCAGGTGAAATTGATAATCTCTTGTTTCCCTTCCCTCACTAATGTCTGAGTTTTCTAGGTTTTAATATTATGCCATTTTCACATAGGATATTGAAATCGGTGAGGTTATGATCTAACCACAGTCATTCCCACCAAATTTTAATGAATGCAAGACACGAAGTAGTAGTATGAACCTGGTACTACACAGAGTGTGTCATGTGTTTATCTCATGTAGTTCCCCACATCAAATGTTTTTGGGGACATGTATCAGTCACTTCAGATATCTCAGGTACTGTGATGAGGTTTTCCATTGAACCCATATCATGCCACTGGGCAGAAAATGAGCAAATTATATAAATATAATTTATATACAACTGAGCAAATTATAGAAGTAGATCCTTATGATGACCTTAAGAAATGAGTGATATTATTGTCTTCTTTATTTTAGGGAACAGGAAACTGAGACACAGGAAATGTACGTCTTGAAGTGTCAAAGTCATACCCTATTAAGTGCCATAGCCATTGACTCTAATTATTATTAGGCTCCAGATGAGAGCAATTAAGCGATCTACCTAGGGTTATGCAGCCTCTGGATGGCAGAGATAGAAACAGAATTTCATTGGCTGTAATGGGCGGTGATGAAATCAGACCTCACTAATTTAAGTTTTTTTTTTTCTAATTTCCAAATACAGTTGACAACTATTACTCCCAGATACATACTTTTTTTAAATCTTTGCTTTTAGATTTACATTAAAGGGATAACAAAAGCATCAAGTTTGTATAAAGAACTGGTAAATGAAAATGTGAGTTTTCCATATAATCACTCAGTCTCTGAATCTGGTTTTATTTAGTGATATTTGAAAGAATGCCAGTGCTAAACTCTGCACTAAATTGCTGTCCTGGCATCAAAGATGGAAGAAATGGTAAAGGATGCTCCCTGTATCCTAATCATTTCCCCGGTTTAGGTAGGATTTATTGTGATGCTCCACCAGGTGGTGCTCTGGTGAAGATGTGCCTCTCTAAGGCTCTTCAATTTCTTGACTTTATGGTTGGAAGTATTTTGAGCAGGTTAAATCTTTAATCCTAATAAAGAGCTTGCCTCCTCAAAGAGATATGGTTGTTTATCTTGCCAATAAGACACAGCTTGCACACAGAGGAAAGTCTACAAACAGGAACCCTCAGATGAAGGATAATGGTCTCTGAAAAAGTCAGTCCCAAAATGTCTTCTAAGAAGTTATTAGAACAGTGTTGCTGATTAAGATTCATGGTACTAGAGTCAGGAGTTTGGACCTTGTATCTCCACTACTTATCCGTGAATCCTTTGGAGAATCTCTTACTTCTCTGGACTGTAGTATCCCCATCTATAAAATGCGTATGTGTATAATGGAGGGAGTTAGACGATACCAGGGTGCTTTAATAGGGGGTCATGTGCCCCATCTATGGAATTTTAGTTTCAACCTCCTGAAGTTGTGTACACACAACTTTTCTGGGAAGAGGGTCTGCTTCTTTTGACAGATTCTAATGAAAGGCAGAGAGTCCCAAGAAGTTAACAACATCTGGACCAGGTCATTTCTAAGGAATCTCCAAACTTCAGTGTTCTATGATGCTTTAAACCTTCTGCAAAGAAATCTATGGTTGTCAAAATAATTCATGACGTCCCTGACTGTGTTCTAGCTGCCTTTCTGACTTATTGGCTAATGGTTTTGTTGAGGCAGTCACACCTAAGTCTAAGGAGTCCTGCCACACCCTCTCCAGTAGATAGGTGGCACGTCATGTGACTGACATGGTTCATTAGGGAACAGTGGCCAAGACAGACCAGAGGAACTGTGAGAGCAACTAGCCAGATCCCACAAGAGTTCAGTGGTGGAAGTGGTGCTAATTATTATCTTTGGATGGGCAGGATATGCATTCTTTTGGAAGTGGGTAAGAACTTCTGGTTAGACAAGCTCTGCATTCTTTGGCCTGTTTTGAAGGCACTGCCAGTTCCATGGGCTAAGATGAGACTTTGTTTCCTGATGAGCCCTTAACTTGGTCTGGAAGGAAGGCTTAGCAAGGAGGTGGGGTATCCTTCTTGGAGGCATTGTCATGCAAATAGACCTTCTCAGATCTTTTCAGGCTGTCACTGGGAGCGAGTGTCCCAGTCTCATCTTTCTGTTCAAAGGAAAAAAAAAAATATATATATATATATATATACACACACATATGTATATCTTAAGTCATTTTTTACAAGATTAGGTTTGGTAGCTGAGTAATGAAATTACTGGCAGAAACTGGATTTATAGATATACATCTGTGAGGGGAGGGGCTTGGAAAAGAAGGGCAGGAATATTGGTTGGGAATGTAGGCAGTGGGAAAAACCCCATTATTAAACAGAGTGCAGTCCAGGAATCACATTCAGAGGAGGGGCTTGGATGTATGGAGATGCTGGGGGCAGTGATCAATACTTGGGGAGAGAGCAATTCCTCCAAAGGATCTAAGTCAGAGTGCAGAGTGTTATCCAGAATGGGAGTGCAGGATAGGTAGGTGGGGGGGAGGGTCCTTCCTTGAACTTTGGAAGATCTAGGCTGATTACCTTTCAGAATGATCATGCCTCTTTCCTAGGCCAGTGATTCTCACTTCTGGCTGCACATTAAAATCACTTTTGAAAAAATGTCTGTGGCTCAGTGAGTAGGGCGCTGGTCCCATATACTGAGGGTAGCAGGTTCAAACCTGGCCCCGGCCAAACTGCAACCACAAAATAGCTGGGCGTTGTGGCAGATGCCTGTTGTCTCAGTTACTAGGGAGGCTGAGACAAGAGAATCACCTAAGCCCAGGAGCTGGAGGTTGCTGTGAGCTGTGTGATGCCATGGCACTCTACCAAGGGTGACAAAGTGAGACTTTGTCTCAAAAAAAAAAAAAACTAAAAAATTTCTGATGTCTTAGTTTCTCCCCAAATGAGTAAGTCAGAATCTCTGAAGGCTGGAGACTGTTTTAGTTTTAGTTTTTGTTGTTTTTTTTTTCTTTTATTTTAAAGTCTTTCTTGGTAACTTCAATATGCTGCCCATGTTGGGAGCCATTGGCTCAGAAGAACGATGGTTGATATGGGACATACAGGCTGACAGCACCCTCCAAGCTCACAGAATGTGTTTACAGTTGTGACATTTATTTGTCTAACACAATACAGGACTTGTGCAGAATGCCTCACACATAGCAGGTGCTCAACAAACAACAGGTATTCAATGGAATGATAGTTGGGAATGAGATGGGGGTGACAATGCTTTCCAGCTCAGTGACAGAGTTTCAATTTACCTTTCTTCATGAAAAAACCAATGGAACCCCCCCCCCATCCTTTCTACTTATTCTTTGCTATTTGGAATTTTCTTTTTCTATTTTTCTTGTTCATTTTTACTCTTTTTCCCTTCTGTTCCTTTCCTTAGAATATTGTTTATATGCTAACTTCAGGTGATTGGGGTGGAAATAAACAGAGGGGAAGGACAAAAGAAGGAGAAAAACAAGAGCACTGTCTCCTTAATCTTGTCTCACTCAAAGGGTGACTATGGGAGCACAAATCTTTCCCCTTTATTCCCACACCAACCTCCAAAAGAGGGAGTTCTGTTGTGTATATCAAGAAAATCAAGCAAACCCATTTAGGCCCCCTTGGTTCAAGGAGGTGGCCACACTTTCAGCGGGATGAATGGAAAATGGAAATAAAACTGAAACATAGAAAAGGCTTTTTCTAAAATAAGCCTTCGTTTGATCTCTTACCCTGAAAGACCACTTTGAATCCAGGTAAAGGAAACATAGCCTATAAAGAGAGTTGGGGAGAAAGGCAGTTCTCATCCCTTGAAGATATTCTGACTGGAGGATCAAGAAGAGTGTGTGGAGCAAAGAGAAAGAATAAACTTCTCAGGGTAGTTCTGGATTCAGCTTTCAGTTGAGGGAGGCAAAAGAAATTTTGAAGTGATCCATTTTAATTGTCCAGGAACTCAAAGACCTTTCTAGAAGGAGAGTGCACATTTGTCCTTGGTCCCACTGATGCTTTAAGATGTGTTCTTTTCATGGACTTATTACAGTTTGTTGGCATGTATTTAACTTTGTCCACCTTACTCATTACTCTCTTGGTTCAGTGATAATGGAACTGTGAATATTTGTTCACCAATGGAATCTCCAATGTCTCATATATTGCCATGTAGTAGTCACTCAAAATTATGTGATCAGTGCATAAATAAATAAATGAGTGAAATGAATCTAGTGTGGTAGTAAGAAGCTGATAGGGAATTTAGAGATTTTTCTTTTCCTTTGGACATGTCTAAATGACCAACTAATCATGACCTTCTCTTTATAATGTCATTTATTATTTTGTATAATTGCACAAAGATTCTCATGGCATCTATTATCCAAAGATTCAGAGAATGAGTGGTAGTAGTTTATGACTATACCTATATTTATTTCTTTGTTTACTTGTTTATGTTTTTATTTATAAAATCAGTCTTTTGACTTTTCTTCCTTAAGATAATTTTCCTAATTTGAAGAAGAATTATTGATCCCCTCTTTGTGTAATGGGAGGAATGTGTGTGTGTGTATATATATATGGCCCTGGGTAAAACCCATGATTCCTCAGATACTTGTAGTCTAAAACCCCTTCTAGATGGGGCAGTTTTGACAGCATCACCCAGGTCTTGGGGTACCCTGAGGAGACAGAGAGATTTACCATACCCAGATAGGAGAGAATACTTGAGAAGAAAACTAGAGCAAATGATGTTATAGAAATTAAGGGAAGGGCCAGATCTAAGGTGGAGGATGCTTCTTGTGTGGGAATGGGTAATCAAATGGCTGATTAGAAGATGGGAGGGTGAGGTAGGTAACTGAGGTGATGCAATAAATTAGGTAATAGGGATGGAGGCCTGAAGCAAGTGGAACGGGTCAGGAGGGAGAGATGAAGTGAGAAGGGAAACAAAGGCAGGAGTGCTGAGGACAGAGACTGATGATAAGAGACATTTGAGGGGTGATGATGAGTGTGAGCTCACAGTAGAGAGACTGAAAAGGTTAGTTTGTGGTGGTGAGAAACCCAGGCAAAGAGGAGTGAAGAGATTAAACCAGCAGATGATGCCTAAACATTGGAGGTGCTGGGTAGTGCCAAATGCTGTCAATTTTGGCAGAAATAACAGCAGTGGTGAAATGGACATGGGGGCAGGTTAAACGTGAGAGAGGAGTGGAGTGCAGATGTCCCTTTCTAAATGCTTCACTCAGAGAAGAGGAGAGAGGTAGGATGGTAGCCAGACGGAGAGGTAGCACCAAGGTATGACTTTTAAAAGACCCAGGAAGAGAGTTTTCCTATGTTTAGGCTGAGAGGAAGGAGCCAGGATAAGGGGAGAAATGGAAGACAGAGGAGATGGGGTAGTGTTTTCACTGTTTTGCTGTGTGGTTCGCTTTTAGGCAAGTTTGTTACCATCCTCAATGACTCTTCTCTCTGAAGCATTGTTAGATTCTCCTGCTGAAGGGAGTCTTAAATCACATCGCACTTATCAGATGGCATCTAACCAAATCTGATCTGTCATTTCTTCTTAGCAAATTTCTGATAATTGGGTTACTTTGATACCTGGCTCAGGGATACCTAATCTGGTGTTAGAAGATCATTGGGGGTGGAGGGGCATAGATAAAATTGTACTTAATAAAGTTCATTTTCTTCTATGCTTGAAAAAATATCATGCTGAGAGTTGGGCATGATCATTCATGCCTGTAATCCTAGCACTCTAAGAGGCTAAGATGGGTAGATTGCTTGAGTTTATGAGTTTGAGACCAGCCTGAGCAAGAGTGAGACACTGTCTCTACTAAAAATAGAAAACTAGCTAGGCATTATGGCAGGCACCTGTAGTCCCAGCTAACTTGGGAAGCTGAGGCAGGAGGATCACTTGAGTCCAAGAGTTTGAGGTTTCTGTGAGCTATGATGCCACAGCACTTTACCCAAGGTGACAGAATGAGAGTCTGTCTCAAAAAAAAAAAAAGGTTGAGACACAATGCATTTGCTTTCTCAGTCTGTCAAAAAAAGTCTGGCACAAAGATAGCCAAGAATCCTTCATCTGTATACTCTAAGCTACAGTTATAACTAGCTCTCTATTTAGAGACCATTACCTTTCTCTTGCCTCCTTTTGATCACCCATTGACCCTCCCTATTTCACATGGACTAATGAAACAGAGAAATGGATATACTGGAGATGCCTATGGCTAGTGATTCTTAAAAATGTGTAACAATCCCCTTATGAAGGAAACAAAAGGACAGATTTCAAAAAGCTCATATTTTGAAATAGCATACAGAAGGATCCTGATCTGGTATATTTAAGAAGGAAAGCAGGGGAGGGGCAAGATGGCCAACTGGAAGCAGCTTCCGACAATGGCTTCTGTCCAAAAGGAAAGATAACCTCCAGAAACTGCCCAATTGAGCTGAAGACCGGGAGCCCAGATGAGAGAAAGAGAAGTGAGACCTGCAGGTCACCTCTGAGGCAAACTGTGACTTCAAGAAACCAAGCTTCAGGCAGAAAAACTGAACTAAAGTTTTCCACCATTCTGAACTTCCAGGACACACTTCCCCCCTTACCTGATGCACTGGAAGCCTGACCCCTGCTGAAACTGAAGGAGGAGGACTTGAGCAGTGCCTACCTTCCCTATCTGCCAGACCAGACAGCCCGCTAGGTAAGAGACTCCGGGGCCCACTGAGCCCCCACCAGCCCCCAGGCCAGGGATGCCACCGGGACCTCCGAGCGGCTCTGATCTGTGTCCCACCAGGCCTCAGGCCACCGCCTGTAGCAGCCAGGAACTCCACTGAGTCTTGGCCAGCCACCAGCAGCAGCCAGGAAGTCCAACAGGCCTCCCGCCTGGCCTCAGCTCACAGCCTGCAGGAACCCCCGTCTGGCTCCGATCTGTGCCCCAGGCCCACTGCCCACAGCAGCCAGAAACTCCACTCAGCCGGGACCCCCACTCAGCCCCCATTGGCACCCCGTGGGCCTTGGCCCACTGCCAGCAGCGGCCAGGAACTCTTCCAGGACTCCCTCGTGGCCCTGATTGGCACCCCGTGGGCCTTGGCCTGCCGCCAGCAGTGGCCAAAAAGTCTGCTGGAACTCCCACACAGTGCTGATCTGTGCTCCACCTGGCCTCAGCCTGTCCACTAAGACCTCAGGCCCAGGTGCAATCTGTGCCGAAGGCCCGCTGCCCAGAGCGGCCAGGAACTCCACTCAGTGGGGACCCAAGTACAGCCCCAATTGTAACCCTGCTGGGCCTTGGCCTGCCTCCAGAAGCAGCCAGGAAGTCCTCTGGGACTCCATTGTGGAGCCCATCAGTGCCCCACCCGGCCTCAGCCTGGCACCTGCTGGATGCACAGCTCTGATCTGTGACCTCTGGGACTCGGCCCTCTGCTTGCAGCAGCCTGAAACTCCACCAGGCTGCTTGGCCTGCTGTGGCCAGGGACTCTGCTAAGACCCCCATGCCGGGCCTCTGCCTGCCACCCACACTGGTCAAGGACACCGCCAGGAATGTGCCAGGCCTCTGCCTGCCTACCTGGGCCAGGAATTCCGGGAGCCACACAACCTGCCCCTCTCCTACCCTCTCTACCTCTGACGGGCCCCAGCAGTCTGGTCAGGGACTCAGGAGGCTATGTGACCTGTGCCCTCCCTCCAGAGCCTCCTCCAAGCCAGAGACTGCTGAAGACATGGGCTCCCTTTGCAAAGGCCACTGGGTGCCACATCCCATGCCCTGCTGCTTGATCTGGGTGTGCCACACTCCCAAGCTGCTCCAGTAGTCAGAACTCCCTGGGTGGGGCAGTCCCAGAAGAGCTACACAGGGTCACTCCCTACAAAGATCCAGCAATAACAGAGTGATCCTGCCAGGGTCTGAACTGAGAGAGACACCTCTCCAACTCTGAGGACGGTCATAGGCAACAGTGAAAAGTAATCATGAGGCAGAATCAACAGAAACACTCTGTCAATATGAATAATCAGAGTACATCAACTCCCCCAAGGAAAGACAAGGTAGATACAGCACAAGATCCCTTGCATAAGCCAATGGCTGAGATGTTAGAAATTGAATTCAGAGTCTGCATAGCAAATAACAACAGAGGAATGGAGGAAAAGATGGAATTAGAATTTCAAGCAGTAATCCAAAAGATGACCCAAAAGATGTCTCAAGAATTGAACGAATTCAAAGACAAACTGACCAAAGATTTTGACATATTGAGACAAGAAGTTGAGGCCCTCAAAGATCTGAGAAATACAGTAGAATCCCTCAATAACAGAATGGAGCAAGCAGAAGAAAGGATTTCTGACATGGAAGACAAAGCTTTTGAATGCTCCCAAACTTCCAAAGAGGAAGAGAAATGGAAGGCAAAAATGGATCATTCTCTCAGACAGCTCTGGGACAACTTGAAGAAAACCATAGGGTTTCCTGAACCCTATTCCCTATTCCTTATAGGGATACCTGAAAACCATGAAGTGGCATCACAAGGCACAGAGTCTCTTCTTTATGAGATTATGAAAGAGAACTTTCCAGACATGCCAAGAAATTCTGAAATTCAGATAGCAGACAGTATCAGAACCCCAGCACAACTCAACCTGAATAAGTCATCCCCCAGGCACATCATAATTAGGTTCACTAAAGTTAATATGAAGAAGAAAATTCTGAAAGCAGCCAGATGTAAGAAATCCATTACCTACAAGGGGAAGAATATTAGAATAAGTGCAGATCTTTCTGATCAAACCTTTCAAGCTAGAAGAGAATGGTCAATGACTTTTAATCTCCTAAAACAAAAGAACTTTCAACCCACTTTTCTCAGATCTAACCTCCATAATGACCAGTGTAATCCTCCACCACAAAAGTAAACTCACCCAGAAACTTTTTATCAAATTTCAACTTGCACAGTGATGAAATGATTAAAAATGTCCACTGGACTTTCTAGAGATTTATCATTGTTTTCAATTAATGTGAATGGTTTAAATTGTCGTCTAAAGAGGCATAGGTTAGCTGACTAAATTCAGGCCAGATATCTACTGCATACATGAATCTCATCTTACCTTCAAAGATAAATTTAGACTCAAGGTGAAGGGATGGTCATCTATATTCCAGGCCAATGGAAAACAGAAAAAAGCAGGTGTTCCAATCTTATTTTCAGATACAATAGGCTTTAAACCAACCAAAGTAAACAAGGATAAAGATGGACATTTCATATTTGTTAAAGTTATTACTCATGATGAGATTTCAGTTATTAATATTTAACACCCAACCAATTTATAAGAAACACTCTAATAGACATGAGTAACTTGATTTCCTCCAGCTCCATAGTAGTTGGAGATTTTAATACTCCTTTAGAAGTGTTGGATAGATCCTCCAAAAAGAAGCTAAGTAAAGAAATTGTACATTTAAACTTAACTATTCAACACCTGTATCTAACAGACATCTGCAGAACATTTCATCCTAATAAAATCGAATACACATTCTTCTCATCACCCCATGGAACATAATCCAAAATCGATCACATCTTAGGTCACAAGTCTAACCTCAGCAAATTTAAAAGAATAGAAATTATTCCTGGGCGGTGCCTGTGGCTCATCGAGTAGGTCACCGGCCCCATATGCCAAAGGTGGCGGGTTCAAACCCAGCCTCGGCTGAACTGCAAAGCAGAAAACTAGCTGTGCATTGTGGCAGGTGCCTGTAGTCCCAGCTACTCAGGAGGCTGAGGCAAGAGAATTGCCTAAGCCCAGGAGTTGGAGGTTGCTGTGAGTTATGTGACACCATGGCACTCTACCAAGGACAATAAAGTGAGACTGTGTCTCTAAAAAAAAAAAAAAAAAAAGAAAGAAAGAAATTATTCCTTGCATCTTCTCCAACCATCATGGAATAAAAGTTGAACTCAATAACAACAAAAGCTGCATACTCATACAAAAAGGTGGAAATTAAATAACCTTATGCTGAAGGATACATGAGTCATAGACGAGATTAAGAAGGAAATTACCAAATTTTTGAAACAAAATGACAATGAAGACACGAATTATCAGAACCTCTGGGATACTGGAAAGGCAGTCCTAAGAGGGAAATTTATAGCACTGCAAGCCTTCCTCAAGATAAAGGAAAGAGAGGAAGTTAACAACTTAATGGGACTTCTTGAGCAACTGGAGAAGGAAGAACATTCCAACCCCAAACCGAGCAGAAGAAAATAAATAACCAAAATTAGAGCAGAATTAAATGAAATTGAAAACAAAATAATTATACAACAGATCAATAAATCAAAAAGTTTGTTTTTTGAAAAGGTCAATAAAATAGATAAACCTTTGGCTAACCTAGTCAGGAAAAAAAGAGTAAAATCTCTAATTTCATCAATCAGTAATGGTAAAGATGAACTAACAACAGACCCCTCAAAAATTCAAAAAATCTTTAACGAGTATTACAAGAAACTTTACTCTCAGAAATATGAAAATCTGAAGGAAATTGACCAATACTTGGAAGCACGCCACCTACCAAGACTTAGCCAAGACGTAGTGGAAATGTTGAACAGGCCTATATCATATCAAGTTCTGAAATAGCATCAACTATACAAAATCTCCCTAAAAAGAAAATCCCAGGACCACATGGCTTCACGTTACGATTCTACTGAATTGTTAAAGAAGAACTAGTACCTATATTACTAAACCTCTTCCAAAATATAGAAAA